>JAKSZT010036119.1:24132920-24153478 GCA_026826555.1 Tolypeutes matacus | reverse complement strand
TTTCTTCTTCCATTTTTTTGGTGTGTGTTCATTCCCTTCTGGAACACTGCAAATCAGAATCATTATACTCTTCACCAGAAATGTCTAACATTTTGTACTTCCTTGAGAAAACGTTTCCACTCCTGGGAACTACATAGCCTTCTTCAGGTTTCTAAGAGACTTGAGGGACAAATGGCCCTTGCAAAAGGCAATTGGGGTCCGTGATGATCCTCTTCCCCTAGATTTATTACTTTTCTCCAATGTCTTATAGGTCATTGTTAATTAAATGATTTATTACATTATAGGATTTATTTAAAATATTTTAATGATTAATCCTACTACATAGATCTGGTTTTAAATATAAGTTAGCCCTCAATACTATTTACAACTTAGTTATGTAACAGCTTGAATATTTTATATGAGCCTAATAAACCTGGGAAGACAGTACACTTAGAAATGCCCAGAAATAGGATAAAAATGGCATGTATGAAAGGGAGAGGTAGCACATATATGGAAAATAACTTAATGGAGCAATGACAAAAAGAAAATATTTAGATAAACTGTTAACAAGGGAAAATAACAACAACAACAGAAAAAAAACATAGAAAATATTTGGCAGCACTATCTACAGATTTTAAGATAAAGACCTTCATAGCAACATGGGAAAATAATATGTTTGTTACTATCAAAATAAAAAGAAAAGAACAGTTTTTTCTACTTGTAGCCATCCCAGGAAGGCATGATTAAAGCTCATTCCAATTCTGGGAAATAGCAATATCTTTGTAAAAAGTTCAACCTTGGTACCCTTGCCAACTAAACCTCAGAAATCTCTCAAGAATCTAGAAATATTTTCAATTCCAGTGTTTATTGGGCCTTTTAAAAATGTGAATAGATACTTCAGGAATTGGCATTGAATCATATTTAGTGATAGAAATATCTTACAATAGGGAAAGAATGTCATATTTTCCTTGAGCCATGAATTCCCCGAAAACCTGAACTATCTGCAATAACAAGGCAGAAAAAATGATTGTGTATGAAGACTTCAAAATAGCTCTTTATCACAAGGTAATATATATTCTGGTAATTCAGGGAATGAAAAGATAGAACATTTCAAGGTATGCTTTATTTATTTTATGCAGAAAGACGAATTCTAATTGAATTGCATTATTTAAAGATCATGCTGAAATGACTTCATTTTTTACTTTTGTAGGATAAGTTACATAATTCAGTATGTTAAGCTACATCCTCTGAGTAGTGTTAATATAATCATTCCTCTTTCCAGTGTGGAATGGTGTTAAGTTCAAATGAAGGCCATGCATTACTGGCATATCTAATGTGAACATTTAGGGGCCATTCAATTCTAAAAATACACCTAGATTATGAAAATCAGTAAGCCAGTCTCTCCAAAGAATTTGTGTGTACTGTCCACCTTTCTTATTAATCTTGACTGAACAATATCCTTACACTGAATTTGTAAAACAACAGCTAGGAGAGATCCTATACAAAATGGGTCCATTTCTGGAGTAGACACAACTCCTTTACCATCTGGGTCAGGAATCTCCAGTGTTTTCATGAGTCCATGCCCAAAATGGACTAAATCAGCTGTTTGTTATTATATTAAATGGAAAGCCCTTTAGGGCACATGTGTTTTTCATGAAGAAAATCCAGCAATGTAATCCTATCCACCTCTTTACTTCACTAGCTTTATCTCTGAATGGAGATTTACCTTGCTTCCCCTAACCTCAAGAAGAGAAAATAGGTCCATATTACTTTTGAAGGAATTGATCTTAATTAAGAATCCAAGCTTACCTTTACAATTGGAGATATAAAATCACCTTAGGCTAAGTCTCACACATGACCGATGAACTGTATGACGTGTCACAGAGACAGAGAAACTTAAACTTAGTTCATCGTTTTGTTAAAAATCTGATGTTACCAAGAGTGTTTATAAATTTTTGCATGATCTTTGTGGATGCAGAAGACTTTCCATAAACACAGATCTTCTCCCTTACTTGGCTAACATAAATTATTTGCAAGATGTTTTTGTTTTGTGTCCTCTTTACCCTGAAAACACTGAGAACAAAATATTACAACAGCTCTTATAAACATATAAAAAGCTCAAAGTATAGAAGACAACTGTACAAGAAGAAAATTGTTGACAATGTTTCTTACCACTTAAGTTTTACAGTAAGTTAACAGAAATGACTATGTACAATTTTTAATAATCTGTTCTTGCAAATGACAAGTATTACTAACCCCTAACCTGGCTCCTAGGAAGACTCTTCATATATTCAGCTTTCCTCTTTCTTTCTTATGTTGAAATTCAGCTCATTCTTTCTATTCTTATTATTGTATTTTTGAGTAGGTGATGAAGGTTGAAATATAAACCCTGTTGAAATTTTACGGATTGAATTTGAACAGACCAGAACTCAGTTCTATCAGCTGTACCTGCCATTGCCTCGCCTTGTAATGGACACATCCCTACAGACATTTAAAAAAGAAAACCAACTCCCCCCACCACCACCCCCCAAAAAAAAACTAAACTAAAAGAAAGAAAAAGGAAAGTCTGTATCAAATACAAAGGAATTTGCCTGTGGTATTAAGTGCACTCTAAGTTTATAGATATGTTGAAACTCATAAAGTGTTTGTGTAAAGCAGCTGATGACAGATATTTAGGGAAATCCAAAATTTTAAAATAACTTCTTTTGCAAGGAGGTTATTGAATTTAAGGCTTCAGGAGGTATATTTAGTAAGTAGGTAGGAAGTCAAGTGATCCCATGATGAGTCTTAGGTTTCTTTACCCACTCCATTCTAGCCACCTTGCTGTTTCTTAAATTTACATGAAACATGCCACAGCTTTGGATCTTCAGCATTTGCCGTTACCCATACCCGGGACATTTCCCGTACCTGGAGCCATTCACATGGCTCATTTCATTTCTTTGTTTAGATGTCAAATGGCACCTTAATACAGAGAAATTTTCTACCATTTTATTTAAATAGCACCTCCTCCACTTACCTGTAAACTCCTTATTTGCTTATTTTTTCTTCATAGCATTTATCAACACCTAATATATGTTTTCCTACTTTTGTATCTCCATTGCCTAGAACAGTTCCTGGAACTCTACAAGTGTTCAATTTATGCATGTTGTAATGGTTAATTTCACGTGTCAAATTGGCTAAGATATGGTGTCCAGTTGTTTCAACAAGCACTTGCCTGCATTTTACTAAGTGTAGTTCATAGATGAGATTTATATCTATAATCCAGTTGATTGCATCTACAATCAACAAAAGAGATTACCCTCAGCAATGTGAACAGTCTTCTTATCCAATCAAAGCCAGGCCTAAGGATTTCAGGGGTCTGTAAAATTTCTTCCACAAAGTCAGCATTTGCTTTTACTGGAATTTCCAACCAGGCAGCTACCACCAGGGAATTGGGACTAAGGACTTCAACATCACCTTTATTAGAATTTCCAGCTTGCAGCCTGCTCTCTGGATTTCAGACTTACCTGACCCCATGGTTGCATGAGCCAATTCTTTATGATAGAGAGATAGGTGATAGATAGGTAGGTAGATAGACAGATAGATCGATTGATCGGTAGACAGACAGACTGACAGACATCCTTTTGGTTCTTGAGAACCTAATTAATATATATTTAAATAGTCAAATATTTTAAACTATTGTATCTCTTATCCAGTAGATTATTTTCAGTGTATCTCAAGCCATTACTTTCTGAATATGTCATTAGAATAAATGGAATAGGATAATTTTGGAGAATGTTTGATCCAGGATTTTAAAAAGCCACCAAAATACATCCATTTAACATTTTATGTCTTGTGTAGCTGTTTTTTATATAGTTCATTCTTACCTGTAGTACAAAGATTGGTGGTTTAGAATATTCTATGTTACTCTATGTTTTTCTATGTTTAAAGTAGTATTCATTAGGTCCTTATGATGCTTCTAGATGTTCTTGTTAAGATTTCCATTTCATTTCAGAGCAGAATTATTGTTTGGGCTTTATAACCAAAGAATATCTCCAAGCAATATGCTACACATTAGTTCTTCTTCTGCCTGAGACAGGTTTCAGCATCTCAACCTTGTATTGGCATTCTGACTTTTCTGACACATTTGGTTGTAGGTGGCACAAGTTGCCATCCTGGGGAATCCCTCAGTAATTATGCTTTCTTAGGGATGACCCATGTAGCATAATAAAGACAAACAAAGACTAATCTGGCATGTAAATTGTAGAAGTGTTCATATCAAGAGAGTAGATTTTGTGTCTTAAAGGCCAACTTATGATAATAATCTTTCACTGGATTTTTGATAAGCTAAGCCTTTCCTCACTTTTCAATATCTTTCTTTCATAAGCCTTCCTAATCCAGACCTATCCCATCACCATAACAACAAACAACCCATAATAAACAGAAGCAGTAGCCATCAGACATAGAACAAAAAGGAAATTTGTTATTTTTCTCTGAAACTCCTATCCAGGGACCTTATGAGCTCTTGACATTGGAATATGCAGCACTGGTCAGTCAGCAGGTGAAAGCTCCCATTTTGATCAGGGAGTTCCCACAGGACTAGGATTTATCTTAAAACCATTTAGGCCCATCTAAGCTTTCATTACTTGCATAAAATAGATCCATAAACTCTGCATAGACAAATATGGAAGAGATGAAACTATCTAGATCTTAGCATATCTTAATCATAAAAAGAGGAAATCAAGCATGTTGTTAGTTAACAATTTGTGGTTTCAAAGAGCAGAGACTTACCAGTGTTTCTCAGTTTTAAAAAAATGAAGGAAAGTCTCTGGAAATAAAGAATAAGCAAGGTTATGATAACTCTAGTCATTGCCAACTCTATAGAACATGGAGGTGATTATATCATCACAAGCTCTATAGACAAATTAATTTTGCAGCATGTCCTCACTGAGTTCCTCTCTGTCTCTCTTTACTTTGCTCCTGTTACTAACCTTGTACTCCTGGGAGAAAGTACTCATGGTCCTGACCTATTATCCATTTTATACATTGCATTTGATTTGCTTAAATTTTGGTTAGAATATTTGCATTTATATTGATGAGAAATATTATTGCGTAATGTTCTTTTATTCTAATGTCTTTGTCTGATTTTGGTATTTGGGTAATTTTGCTAATATATCATGACCAAGTGGAGTTATCTCAGGAATATTAGGTTGTTTACCACTAAAAAAATCAATGTAATTCACCATATAACAAACAATCAAAAAAGAAAAATCAAGTGAACATTTCAATAGATGAAAAAAAAAAGAAGGATTTGATATAAAGCCAATATCCATTTCTGATAAAATCTTTCAGCAAAGTAGGAATAGAAGGGAACTTCCTTAACAAGATAAGGGGCAACTAAGAAAAATATATAGCTAATAGCATACTTAATAGTGAAAGTCTTAGCTCTTTCTAAGAAAAGGAACAAAGACAAAGGTGTCTAGCTTCTCTCTTCAACACTGAACTAGAATAACCAGGCGAGGAAGAAGAAATTAGAGCCATTTAGATGAAAATGGAAGAGATAAAACAGTCTTTATTTGTAATTCTTGTAAAATATCCAATGGAATCTACAAAAACATGGCTAGAAGTTATAAGTTTAACTAGCTTGAAAGATACAAAATAAATATACAAAAATCATTTGTATTTCTGTATAGTACAACAATCACAAATTATACCATGTATAATAGTATCAACATATGAAATTATTAGGGATAAATCTGATAAAACTAATTTTTAAAAAGTTGTGCACTGAAAACTATAGAACCTTGTTGAGAGAAATTAAAGACCTAAATAAATTGAGAGTTATATCACATCCATGAATCTTCAATCCCAGCAGGTTTTTTCTTTTTCTCTTTTTGGCAGAAATCGAAAAACTAATTCTAAAGTTCACATGGATCTGCGAAGGACCTAGAGAAGCCAAAACAATTTTGTAAAGGATGAAGAAAGTGGGAAGACTAACACTCCTCATTTCAAGATATATTATGATGTTTATCAATCAAGATAATGTGGTTTTTGTGCAAAGATAATATTTTAATATTTTAAATAAAATATTTTAAATTGATAAATGGTACAAACTATAGTCCGGAAATAGACCTATACATATAAGGACAAGTTATTTTGCAAAGGCAATTCAAAGAAGAAAGAATAATCTTTGCAACAACCACCACCATAATACAAAGCAGCAGTACATAGTTCAATCCATACTTAGCACCATATAAAACTTTACTCAAAATGGATCTCAGACCTAAACATAAAATGTAAAACTACAAAAAATTCTGCAAGAGAGCATAGGAGAACATTTTTGTGACCTTTGGTTAGGCTAATATTTATTATATATGACAACAAAAGTATAGTCTATAAAATAACAAGTTGATAAATTGGATTTTACCAAAATAAAAACTTCTACACTACATAAGACATTGTTAAGGGAATGAAAGGACAAGGGACAGTTTGGGATAAAATATTTTCAAAGCATATATATGACAAATTACTTGTCTTTAGAATATATGAAAATCTCTCAAAACTCAAGAAAACAATTTGATTAAAAATGGGCAAAAGATTTGCAGATACTTCACCAAAGAACATACACTGATGGCAAATGACCATATTAAAAGATGCTAGTGTTATTAGTTATTCAGGAAATACTGATTAAAACCATAATTGGATAATACTACACATCTATTAGAATAGCTAGCATCAAAAAACTGTCTGTACTAGAAGTTGGCATGGTTTCAGAGGAACTGAAGCTGCCGTACATTCCTGATAGGAATATAAAATGGCACAACCACTTTGGAAAATAGTTTGGCAATTTCTTAAACAGTTAAACATACACACAGCCATTGCACTTCTAGTTGTTTACTTAAGAGAAATGAAAGCATATGTCTTCTCAAAAAGTTGTATACATCAGAAGATTATCCAGGTGTGCTTAACCTAATCTGTGAGCCCTTTAAAAGCAGAATTTTCTTTTGCTGAGAGCAGAAGTCAGTGAGAGACTCGCTCTTGCTTGCCTTGAGGAAGAAAGTAAATAGCTATGAAGTTAAATTCTAAAGGGCAGCATGGAGAAGCTGAGAGTAGCCCCCTAACAACAGCCAATAAACAGTCATACACCTACAAGCAAATGAATTCTGCCAACAAATAGTAGGCTTGGGAGAGGATCCAGAATCTCAGATGAGGTTTGCAATTCTGGCCAACACCTTG
Organism: Tolypeutes matacus; assembly: GCA_026826555.1. NCBI lineage: Eukaryota > Metazoa > Chordata > Mammalia > Cingulata > Chlamyphoridae > Tolypeutes > Tolypeutes matacus. The sequence goes on along the minus strand of JAKSZT010036119.1, from coordinate 24,146,284 downwards.
ATTTTAGTCTTTGAGACCTGAGCAGAGGATCCTCCTATACGTGTCCAGACCCCTGATTCATGGAAAACATGAGATAATAGATGTGTGCTGTTTTAAAAAAGCAAACTTGTGTATGAATATTCATTTCAGCTATATTTGCAATAGCTAAAACTGGAAAGAATTCAAATGTCTATCACCAGAAGAGTAGATTAAAAAACTATTGTGTATTCATAAATGGAACACTACTTAGCAATAAAAAATGAATTTATGTTATGAAAGAACCTCCAAATAATTATGCTGAGTCAAAGAAGCCATATAAAATTACTACACAACGTATGGTTTTATCTATATAAAATCCTAAGGAATAAAAATTAGCATGCAGTGACAAAGCAAGTGAGCAATTACAGGGCATGGAGAGAAGCCAGGGAAGGACGAGACAGCCAGATGACAAAGTGACAAGAGAAAACTTTTGGAAGTGATGGATTGTTTCAGTCTTGATTGTATTGATGATTTCATGGATGTATATATGTCAAAACGCATACAATTGCACTCATTAAATATATGCAATTGTTTTACATCTATTATGCCTCATTAACGATGCTAAAGAAAATACTCCACTATAAACACCATTATCCACGTACCTCAATTTTTAGTTCCAATTCACCTCATTCCTCACTGGCTCTATACATTGGTTGACAATGGGTCAAAAATTTACTATTGTATTTATCAGCTATGGGTAGAGTGGGGAGATGTGCTATTTTTTTTTTTATTAATTTATTTTTTATTGTGGGTAAAAATCAAAATTTTCACAATACATACCAATATTTGTAAAATGATATATAAATATATATGCATATATGTGCATTTGCTTACAAAAATGTTATTTATATCTATATATGTATAATTTAAGAGGTGCTTAGATTACCTAAAATATTACGTGGAAACTACCGGGATTCCTATGTTCCTCACCTCCCACACCTCCCACCACATCCCATACAAACATCTCCCACAAGTGTGGCCCACCACTCTCAGTGGACTTACACATCCTGGGGCCTTGCCATCAACCATAGACCACAGTTAACATCGTAGACCACACTCTCTCCCACACAGTTCTGAATGGTGTGTGCTGATTTAAAATGGCCTGCATCCGTTGCCACAACGGCACTCAGGACAACCTCCAAATCCCAGAAAAGCCCCTGTATATCACCTGCACATCCCCTCCCTGCCCCGAAAGTGTCCAGTGGCCACTGGCTCCACCTCACTGTTATAATTTCTTCCATTGCTAGAATCACCATATGTGTACAACAGAATACCATCAAGTCCACTCTAGTCCTTAGTTCTTCCCCCAATCCTGAGGGGACTGGGATGGTAATGTCCACTCCACCTCCAAGTGCGAGAAGGCTTATATCCCATGGATATGGTGGGTGGGATGATCCTGCCTGCAGATGCAGGCCCTCTCCATTCCCTGGGATGGCCGTTGCCCATCGTTGTCTCCTCGCCAGGTGACTTGGATGAGTCCATTGAGCTGTAGGGTAGGAGTTGCAGCTCCACCGAGATTCCACTCACACCTGGCACATAGGTAGACCAGAGGCTCCAGTCTCTGGAAGTATACCTAAAAACTTCAGCATCACATATAGGTTTGAATAGAAGGGACTGATGAACCATGTGCAGGGAGGACTTATTTGAGTCCAATTCTGTCACTCTCAGGAGCACAGATTCCAAAATAGAGACCACTGATAAGGCATCAGTCTCTGGGGCTATCCCCCCTTATATAGGACCTGGGTGTCTTCAGAGCCCCCAGGAGCCCCTCTGTGTGGGGTGATATGCACTTTGATGTTCTATGAGATCCTACCGAGGTGTGCGTAAGCGTTACCTCTGGGATGACCTCCCGACTCTCTTTGAAGTCTCTTAGCCGCTTGAACTCATTTGTCTTTACCTTTTCCCCCTTTTATTCAAGGTCTTTTTCCAGTTTTGTTGCCAGTTGGCACTTGGTATTAATCCCTCGTTGCCAGGGAGGCTCATCCCCGGGAGTCATGTCCCACGTTGGGGGGAAGGTAATGCAATCATATGCTGAGTTTGGCTTAGAGAGAGGCCACATTTGAGCAACAAGGAGGCTCTCAGGTGGCAACCCTTAGGCACCCCGTAACAGTAAGCTAAGTTTCAGTTACAAGAGCAAAGATTCATCAATAAAAAGAACTCGTCAGTGGGTCATCCTCTTTTGACAGACACTGTCCCTGCACTCAGAGGACTGTTGCTGCTCACTTGGAAAATGTGGCAGAGCTCTCCAGGCTAGGAATTCAGATTCCCTCATTTATTGTGTGATTGTCCACCCACCTTGACCATGCCCCATCTTTTGATCTTTTGAACAATTTTGTATATCTTTCATGTATATTCGGATGAACTAACTCCCATGCATCCCCCCTCCCAGATACCCCCCACCAATAATCCCCTGCAGTACCCATTGTAACCCTTCTGTGATCCAAATCTTCCATGAACATGTAGTCCATAAAATAATCAAATACACTTAATAGGAAAAAGAAATAACAATGATAAGCTTACATGCAAGAGACAAACATAAGGAAACTCAGGAAAAAAAAAAAACAACAAAAAAAATCAATCAAACAAAAAAACAAAACAAAACAAAATATAATTAGCAGATTGGAATATTCAAAAAAATGGGGAAAAAAGCAAAAGAAATGCTTTAAAAAAAAATATATATATATATATTCTTTTTTTCCCCCTTTTATCACTGTGTTATTGGATGTCCGGTGTGACATGACACCTTCCCCCTTTCAATCCCCATTGTCTCCCAAATTTTTATTTAATTTTCAAAGAAGTTTTAGATCACAGCAAAGTAACACACGGAGTACCAGAGACTCCCAGATACCAAACCACCTCCCCCTTCCCCACCCCATATTAACCCCCCCTCCTTTTTTTGGATGTTAGCATTGTTATAACTGTTATACAGATAGCAAAATATAGCAAATAAACATTGTCAATGATTTACAGTATAGTTTACAATTTAGACGATACAGTTTAATAAGTTTTGATGATATTTACCATGTCCTGTGTCCATTACTGTAAAGTAATGAAAAACTTTTCCCATGACCACTAAATACTCCATTAGATCTTAACTGTTCCTTCCTCCCCACCCCCCTGGGGCATATGACACTACCCTGTCTTGACTCATAGAATGTCAAGATTCATAGTTACACGCCCTGGGTATTTGAACCTGCCCTTCCTAATCTACCCACCTGTCAATGCTGCAACACCAAACCCAGTAATATCACTACCCATCTGCCCCATCCCCCAACATGCAACCATACTCTATCCCTTTACCATAGATTATGTCCATATGGGTGATGGCTCAAAGCCTGCTCTTCTCTTACTCTCACTTGTCAACCTATCTTTCAGACAATGGTTCTCAGAGACTGCTCACTTTCCTCAGTTCAAATCAGTGAGGTCATATACTGTTCATCTTTCAGTGCCTGGCTTGCTTCACTCAACACAAGGTCTTCAAGATTCATCCACGTTATTCCATGTGTTAGCACTTTATTCCTTCTTAAAGCTGAGTAATATTCCATTGTATGTATGTACCACATTTTGCTTATCCATTCATCTGTTAATGGGCACCGGGGCTGATTCCAACTTTTGGCAATGGTGAACAATGCCTCTATCAACATTGGTGTGCATATATCTGTTTGTGTCTTTGCTTTCAGTTCTTCTGGGTATATACCCAGCAGTGGAATTGCTGGATCATATGGAAGATCTATTGTTAGTTTTCTGAGGAACCACCAAACTGTCCTCCACAGTGGCTGGATCATACCAGAGTCCCACCAGCAGTGGATGAGGGTTCCTATTCCTCCACATCCTCTCCAACATTTAGTGTCTCCTATTTTTTTAATAACTGCCATTCTGATGGGTGTAAGATGGTGTCTCATTGTAGTTTTGATTTGCATTTCCCTGATAGCAAGCGATGTTGAGCATTTTTTCATGTGCTTTTTAGCCATTTGTATTTCTTCCTTGGAGAAGTGTCTTTTCAGTTCACTTGCCCATTTTTTAAATGGGTTGTTTGTCCTTTCATTTTCAAGGTGTAGGATTTCTTTATATATGCAGGATTTTAGGCTCCTATTAGATAAATGGTTGCCTAATATTTTCTCCAGTTGGGTAGGCTGCCTTTTTATTTTCTTAATAACATCCTTTGAGGTGCAGAAGTTTTTAATTTTGATGAGATCCCATTTATCTATTTTTTCTATTGCTGCTCGTGCTTTGGCTGTGAAGTTCATGAAACCATTTCCTATTACAAGGTCCTGTAGATGCTTCCCTACATTATCTTCCAAGGTCTTTATGGTTTTGGCTCTTATATTTAGATCTTTTATTCATCTTGAGTTGATTTTTGTATAAGGTGTGAGATGGTATTCTTCTCTCATTCTTTTGGATATGGATATCCAGTTCTCCAAGCACCACTTGTTAAAGAGGCCATTCTCTCCCAACTGAGTGGGCTTTGTGGCCTTGTGAAATATCAGATGATTGTATATGCGAGGATCTATATCAGAACTCTCAATTTGGTTCCATTGGTCAGTAGGTCTATCCTTGTGCCAATACCACGCAGTTTTGATCACTGTAGCTTTGTAGTATGTTTTAAAGTCAGGTAGTGTGATACCTCCAACTTCATTTTTCTTTTTCAATATGTCTTTGGCAATTCGGGGCCTCTTGCCTCTCCAAATATATTTTGTGGTTAGTTTTTCCAGTTCCTAAAAAATACAGTGTTGACTTTTATTGGGATTGCGTTAAATCTGTAGATTAGTTTGGGTAGGATAGACATCTTGATGATGTTTAGTCTTCCTATCCATGAACAGGGAATCTTTTTCCATTTATTTAAGTCTTCTTTGATTTCCTTTAACAGTGTTGTGTAGTTTTCTGTATATAAGTCCTTTACATCTTTAGTTAAACTTGTTCCTAGGTATTTGATTCTTTTAGTTACTATTGTAAATGGTATTTTCTTCCTGATTTCCTCCTCAGTTTGCTCATTATTGGTGTATAGAAATGCTACTGATTTTTGAGCATGGATCTTATAGCCTGCAACATTACTGAACTCCTTTATAAGTTCTAGAAGCCTTGTTGTCGATTTCTCAGGGCTTTCTATGTATAGGATCATGTCATCTGCAAATAATGAAATTTTTACTTTTTCTTTTCCAATCTGGATGCCTTTTATATCCTTTTCTTGTCTTAGTGCTCATTCAAGTATTTCTAAGTCAATGTTAAAAAGGAGTGGTGATAGTGGGCATCCTTGTCTAGTTCCCGATTTCAGAGGGAAGGCTTTTAGGATTTCACCGTTGAAAATGATGTTAGCTTTGGGTTTTTCATATATACCCTTTATCATATTCAGAAAGTTTTCCGTCTATTCCTATCTTTTGTAGTGTTTTTATGTGGAAAGGGTGCTGTATTTTGTCGAATGCTTTTTCTGCATCTATAGAAATGATCATGTGATTTTTTTCTTTCAATCTGTTTATGTGGTGTATTACGCTGATTGATTTTCTTATATTGAACCATCTTTGCATACCCGGGATGAAACCCACTTGGTCATGGTGTATAATCCTTTTGATATGTTGTTGAATGCGATTAGCAAGTATTTTGTTGAGGATTTTAGCATCTAGGTTCATTAGAGAAATTCGTCTGTAATTTTCCTTTCTTGTGGTATCTTTACTTGGTTTTGGTATTAGGGTAATGTTGGCATCATATAATGAGTTAGGCAATATTCCTTCTACTTCTATTTTTTGGAAGAGCTTAAGTAGAATTGGTGTTAGCTCTTTCCAGAATGTTTGGTAGAATTCAGCTGTGAAGCCATCTTGTCCTGGGCTCTTCTTAGTTGGGAGGTTTTTGATGACTGAGTCTATCTCTTGTAATTTGACTGATGAGTTCATCTATTTCTTCTTTCATCAATGTAGGCTGTTTGTGGGTTTCTAGAAACTTGTCCATGTCCTCTAAATTATCATTCTTGTTGGCATATAATTTTTCAAAGTATCCTCTAATGATACTCTTTATTTCTGTGGGGTTAGGAGTTATATCCCCTTGCTCATTCCTTATTTTATGTATTTGCATCTGTTCTCTCTTTTTCTTTGTTAGTCTGGCTAAGGGTTTATCAATTTTATTGATATTCTCAAACAACCAGCTTTTGGTTTTGTTTATTGTTTCCAGTGCTTTCTTATTCTCTATTTCATTTAGTTCTACTCTAATCTTTGTTATTTCCTTCTTTCTACTTCCTTTAGGTTTAATTTGTTGTTGTTTTTCCAATTTCTCCAAGTGTGCAGTTAAGTCTTCAATTTTAGCTCTTTCTTCTTTTTTAATTTATGAATTTATGGCTATGAATTTCCCTCTCAGGACTGCTTTAGCTGCATCCCATAGGTTTTGATATGTTGTGTTGTCGTTTTCATTAGTTTCAAGCTAGTTACTGATTTCTTTTGAGATTTCCTCTTTGACCCACTGTTTTTCTAAGATTGTATTGTTTAACTTCCATATCCTTGTTCCTAACCTGTTTCTCTGGCCCTTAGCGATTTCCAATTTCATTCTGTTGTGGTCAGAGAAATTACTTTGTGTAATCTCAATCTTTCTGAATTAATTGAGAGTTGTTCTGTGGCCTAGCATGTGGTCTATTTTGGAGTATGTTCCATGTGCACTCGAGAAGAATGTAAATCCCCCTGTATTTGGGTGTAGTGTTCTGTATATGTCTATTAAGTCCAGGTCTTCTAATGTATTGTTGAGTGCCTTAGTTTCTTTATTGATTCTCTGTCGAGATGTTATGTCTAATGATGATAGTGGTGTGTTGCAGTCCCCTGATATAATTGTAGAGGCATTTATTTCTCTTAGTTTTTCCAGAGTTTGCCGCACGTATTTTGAGGCACCTCAAATAGGTGCGTAAATGATGATTGTTCTCTCTTCTTGAGAGATTACTCCTTTTACTAATATGTAGTGTCCATCTTGGTCTCTAACAATAGTTTTGCATTTAAAGTCTATTTTGTCTGATATTAGAATAGCTACTCCTGCCCTTTTTTGGCTATTGTTAGCTTGTAAAATGGTTTTCCAGCCATTCACTTTCAGCCTCCTTGAATCCCTGGGTTGAAGGTGGGTTTCTTGTAGACAGCATATAGATGGATCATATTTTCTTATACATTCTGTTTATCAATCAATTTCTCTGTCTTCTGATTGGTGAATTTAATCCATTAACATTCAGTGTTATTACTCGTAATGAATTTCTTACTTCAGCCATTTTTTCTTTGGGTTAATGTATGTCATATGTTATTTTGTTTCTCTTTTTGTCTTTTCAGTTGTTTTTCAACTCTCCTCCAACTCTCTCTCCCTTATTTTACCCTTTCAACTTGTAGAGATTCCTTTAGTATTTCTTGAAGTGCTGGTTCTTCTTGACAGATTCTCTTAATTTCTGTTTATCTGTGATTATTTTGAACTCTCCATCATTTTTGAATGCCAGTTTTGCTGGATAGAGAATTTGTGGTTGGAAGTTTTTTCTTTTAGTATTTTGACTATGTCATACCACTGTCTTCTTGCCTCCATGGTTTCAGCTGAGAAATCAGCACTTAATCTTATTGTGCTTCCCTTGTATGTGATGGTTCTCTTTTCTCTTGCTGCCTTCAGTATTTTCTCTTTGTTTTGAGCATTGGACATTTTGATAAGTATATGTCTTGGAGTTGGCCTGTTGGCATTTATACTATTTGGGTTGCTCTGTGCTTCCTGGATCTGCACATCCATCTCTCTCAATAGGGTTTGGAAGTTTTCAGCCATTATTTCCTTCAACACTCCTTCTGTTCCCTTTCCCTTCTCTTCTCCTTCTGGGATGCCCATAATGTGTATGTTTGTGCGTTTTGTATTATCGGTTAATTCCCTGAGTCCATGCTGGATTTTTTCTATCTTTTTGTCTAACTGTTCTACTATCTCTTTGATTTCAGCTGTATTGTCTTCCATATCACTAATTCTTTCCTCTGCCTGTTCAAATCTGCTGTTATGTGAATCCATCGTCTTTTTGATTTCTTGGATTGTGCCATTGTTCACCATCATATCCATTACCTTTTTAGGCATGTTTGCAATTTCTTCAGTATGTTCTCCCAGTGTCTTCTTTTTATCCTTAATCTCTTCCTTCAGTTCTTTAAGTTGGTCCTTGATATTTGTTTGGATAGCTTTGATTAGTTGTTCAATGTTCTGCATCACTTCCTAGTTTTTATTTTGTTCATTGGACTGGTCCATGTTTTCCTGTTTCTCAGAGTCATTCGTATTTTTTTGTTGCCCTCTGTTCATCATATTATCTTGATGGGTTTGTTCAGTTGATTAGCTTTTCTCTATGCTCTACAGTTTTATTTAGCTGGTGGTTCTGCGTGTGAGTTAAGTTTTCTCTTTGGCAGTTTTTCTTCTTATTTTATTTCCTTGCTTCTTTCTATGTTCTCTTGAAGGCAAAAGATTAGGGCCCGAGGAATCAAAAGATGTAAGGAAGGCAGAAGGATAATAGAAATATTGATAAAAGTTAGAAGAAGGGCCAAATGAGACTTAATGAGATGAATATTTAACTTGTGTATGCAGTGTAGATTAATAGGAAAAAAAAAGTGGAGTTCTTACAATGGACTGGGAAAACAAATGGAGGAATATATATATAGTGATTTAGAAGGCTAGAATTATGAGGAGGGAATGACATAGTAAAGAAAGGGCTGAAAGGAAAAAGTTAATACTAATAAAAAAAAAGAAAAGAAAATAGATGGAATAGAAATTGACACCCTTAAGTTGTGGGCCTATGAAAAAAATATTGTATCTAAGAACCACAACAGAAAGCAGAAGGCAGAAAAATGAAGGAAGAATAAGCGATAGTTTGGAATACAGAATCAATATAGACAGTGAGTGGGAAATTACTGAAGAAGAAGCACAGCAAAGAAGCGACAAGCTAGCAACACCTAATTTAAAAAAAATGAAAGAAAAAAGAAAGGGGGGAGGAAAGAGGAAAGAAAAGCAAGAGACCAGAAATAAACAGAGAGAAACCAAAGATCCACACAGGCAAGCAGTCAAATAGAGCTAAGGAGGGTCAATGATTCCTCTAGGGTCCATGTGGATCCCCTCTGCCCACTTGTGCTTATCAACCAATTTCCCCGCGGGGTTCTATATGCAGGCCCTGAAACAGCTTTTAGCTATTAAACTAAATTAAAAAGAATTTATTTTTCATTTATTGAAGTGACCTTCTCACTTTATTTTTTTTATTTTATTTTTTATTTTTTAGCGAAATACAGGACCCAAAATAATTCCTCCTCTAGATCAACCCCCTTACGGAAGAGGGGCCATGGAAATTAATCAAGCACGTGCCACTTCCTGGACTCCCCAGAGTAGCTGTAGCTCTGATGTTCGTCAGTGCAGAGTGCTAAAGACGGTCGATTCTGCCCCTTCTGGAGCCGAGCATCAGCGTCACCGGGTTGCTATATAAATCAGTTTGACTCTGCAGATTCACGTCTGCTCTCAGCCTGTTGCTGCTTCAGGTCGGCTTATCTGCTCCCCAAAGCTATGGGGCGGTGCAGGCAGCCAGATCGATGTCAAAAAATAAAAATAAAAAAATATCTTCCCTGTCTTCCAACAGAACCCTCCCTCTTTTGGAGATTGCCCCTCTTCCTGGCTCTGCAGCGGCCCAGGGCTTATCCCTGGGAAGCTAGGCAAATCAACTCCTTCCCCGAACAGAATCACCCCTCCCCTCCGCTGGGTGCCTATTCGCTCCGGCTGTTCTGCTCACACAAGGTCCAAGGGGCTCCAGGCAGCCAGATCCCCAGAAAATAAAACTTTCTCGCCCGCTCGCGGCTCCAACTGGCCGTTTTATTTATTTTTTTCTCCCTAACCACGGGGCTCAGTCGTCTGTGCCAACCACCACCGGCAGGCTTAAAACTCACTAATCTCTACCGTTCCATCCACGCCGTTGATCCGCGCAGATAGATGTCCCAAGTTTCTCACTCCACGTGTGCACAGCACAGACCCCCGGGCAGGACCCCGTGCACAATCTGCCTTGCTCTGGGAGCTTGCAGTGTGTGCCCTCCTACACTAATGCCATCTTGGCCCCGTTTCCTTGGAGATGTACTATTCATTTATCAGCCTGAAAATTTGTATTTAAGGAATTGTCTTACGTCGAAGGGAACTGTGGGCTTGGCCTATTCACTACAAAATGCAATATAAAAGAAAATGTGTATGTTACCAATAGAAATGAAATCATTGAGGCAAATGTGAGATATTTGTTGCCACATTTTGCCCTCTGTCTGGCTCACCTGTCCAATTCAAGGGCTGCCCCTTTAAGCTTCTTTAGCACTTTCAATTATTCTGGTGGCTCCAGATTTCACTATCCACATTTAAAAAAAAATCGGATGTCGTTGAGACTTTGAATTTTGGTTTGAAATATGATGCTACACTCTATAAGCCATCTTATTTTTACAGCAACCTTTTGACAGCTGTTTAAAGCTATTAATAAATGTTCAAGGAGGTTTACAATTGTTTAGTAGGGGAAAAGAGACTGTAAGTCAACCAATTTCTCCTCAGCATTGGCCAAAAAAGACATACCTATATTTCATTGTTAAGCAATATTCAGATTTCGGCTTGCTCTGTCTCACACAATTTGATCTTCCTTTCTTTAAATGGTTACTCAGGTTGAATCATTTTATATGTATGTCTCCCAGATGCTCAGTGGACATATTTAAAGAAGGAATTAAGCCAATTGCAAAGGAGAATGAATTGAATGAATTATAAAGTAAGTATAATAGATTATTTCTTAAATAAATAACATATTTATCAAGTATCTCCTATGTCAAACATTGCTTTGGAATTGGATGAACAAGAATGAATAAAAATCAGCCTATTTCTTAATTTCATAGAGCTTGTAGTTGAGGAAATTCATTCAATTAAATGTGAATTTCATCTCTACCTCCAATTCCTTGTTCTTGTTTTCCTCTTTCCCATCCAAATGATCCTTATATAATAGAATTTTTGGTATTTATTGATATTATTTTTGTTGTGGAATAGCTAAAAAATATGAGGATTTTGGTATATGACCTAGCGAAGGTAAGCGTCTCTACTCCTTTTTTTTTTTCCAGTTTCAACTTTATTATTTTGAAATAATTTTAGATCTGCAAACCTAGCTAAATTAGTGTAAATAATTCCAATATACCCTAACCCCAGTTTCATCAAATAATAACATTTTACCACACTTGCTTGCTTTATAATTCTTTCTCTTTTACTTTCTTTCTTTCCTCTCTCTCTCTCTGTCTCTCTGTCTCTCTCAACATGGGGTATGATTATAAAACTACAAATATAATTCTAGTTATAGCTATATTTTTTTCTGAAACATTTGAAAGTTGCAGATATGATGCATCTTTTCCTCTAAATACATCAGTGCACATTTTCTAAAAATAATGACATTCTGTTACTTAACCAAATTATAATGATAAAAAATCAGGAAACTAATGCTGATAAAATCAGTATTTGATGTAGAGGTCTTTTCAAATTCTTTATCCAGTCTAGGATGAGAGGTCTCATTTAGTTGTAACTTCTTATTTTTATTTAATCTGGAACAGTTCCTTAGATTTTCTTTGTCTCTCATAACTGGGATATTTTTGAAGAGTATAGGCCAGTTATTTTGGGGAATGTTTGTCAGTATGGGTTGGTCTGGTGGTTTTCCTATGATTACATTAAAATTATGATTTTTGACAGGAATACCCCAAGAGTGATGTTGCCTTTCTCAGTGCATCTTATCAGGCACCACATGATGTCAATCTGTCCCATTACTGGTGTTGGCAAGTTTGTCCACTTGGTAAAGGTGTTGTTTGCCAAATTTACCCACTGCAAAGTTACTATTTTCCCTTTGTAATTATAGTAGTAAGTATCTTGGAGAGATACTCTGACTCTTTGTGTTCCTCCTGTTTCTCACCATACTTTTGCCTGCTAATCCATTGATGACTTTTGCCTGAAGCAATCATTACTAGGGTGGTTTCCAAATAGTGATTTTCTATTTTTATCATTCTTTCTACATTTATTAAATTTCTTCTTTAAGGAAGAGCTCTACTTTCTCCCCCAGTAAATGTCTTTTCCAATGTTTCTCCATTCATCTGTCCATCCATCCATCTGTCCACCCATTTCCCTGTTTACCTTTTTGTCTATCTATTGCTTTATTCTGTGGAGTATTGAAGAGTCTAGGCAATAGACCTATTTCATTTTTTTCTGATCAATTGTATTGTTACAGAATATGCCTAGTTATTCCTTATAAAATCACTAATACTCATGAGTTTTTAAATTATTCCTTTCTAAGGGGTTAATGAGTAAGTTTACACCAGAAAACATAATAGAATCCCATTGTTTCAAATCTGTTGAAGGCATTCTTACAAGGGAGATTCATGCTTTCCAAAGTTACCCTGAAAAAGTAGATGAATCCAAATATATTCATGAACATGTGTTTGGGCTGCCTACAGTCTTCTCCTAGTCTCCTTACCAAAGATAATCATGGCATAAAATAATATAATAATAGATGCCATTTATTTAGTGCCAAATACGCGTCCCAGGTGTTTTATATATACTATTTCAAAGTCTCATAAACCCTACAAGGCCCGTGTTAGTATCTCAATTAAACAACACGCAGCCTTGGGTTCAAAGAGGTTAATTAATTGGACTAAGATCACAGCCAACAAGTAGAAGAGCTCGAATTCAAATCTAAAGTTTGTCCTAATTGAAAAGGCCATGTGTTCCTTTTACATTACATTGTTAATAAACCTATTACCAGTTAATACAAACACAGAGGAATAATCCTGTGTAGTCTATTAAATCAGTAAGAATAAAAGATGTTGGGGTTCTGAGGCAGAAAAATGAAATTCTCTTATTTTTAGGGCACAGCAGAATACTCAACTTGAAAGTGCTTATTTATTTGATTTGACTTTACTTACTTTGTTCAGCTTATCCCTTTCCTTCGTTAGAGTCTGAGATATAAAAAAAGATAAAGGTGCTTTATTTCTATTATGGTTTATAACTGGCACTGATCTTTGCTCTCCCACTTCTGTAACTGTAAGATGAATACATTAAATTGAATTATCTATCTCAAACACCAGGTGGTGGTGCTGGGTTACTCTACCAAGTTTGAGTACTTAATTTTATGTACTTCTATGTTGCTGAAAATAATACGTAACACATATTTTGTTTCAGAACTGTTTACATTATCCTGTTAAGATTTACTTAACAAAATAATCCACATGATGAGGTTTTATATTATTTGAAGAATATTACATAATCCAAAACACTCTATGGGAAAGAAAATTATTATGTATATAAATGTATATCATAATATATATTTTTTATATATAAATGACCATATATATATA
>JAKSZT010036119.1:24087561-24132520 GCA_026826555.1 Tolypeutes matacus | reverse complement strand
TATATATATATATATATATATATATATATATATATATAAACACATACCATTTGAGTCATATGACTAGTTTGTCATACATTTACTTAAATTATACTTTCATATTTGGAATTCAAATGTTTATAGCCAACTCTAAATTTACAATTATTATAAAAATAATAGTGCTAAATGGCAAGAGCCATGGAAGAAACATTTTTCATTTAGTAAAAGAATGAGTGGTAAAAGGGAGCTTTCTCACTCCTTCAATTAATTCCTTGTTGAATTCCTATGATAATCTTTAAGCATCTTGCATTGATTCTACAATGCTCTAAATATTTTCTATTACTTATCAATCCAGATTCTACTACCTGCAAGGTCAATTGATTTTGAGTGTCAGCTACATTTCAACTCTTAATTCATCTTTAATAAAACTTAAAGGAGGTGGTATCTCTCAGCATCTTTGATCAAGGGGTGTTTGGATGGTAGGAAGGTGATAAGGATAAAGGAGGGTAAATAAGGGTGATAAGGATAAAGCCGTTGTTCTTACTGGTAAAATAACATTTACATGCTGTAGTCCTCCAGGCCACAATGATAATTATGAAGTTAAATTATTTGAGGCCATTTCCTAGAGCTCCCAGGCTGCACAATGGCAAGGCAATATTTATAACCTTGCCTCGAGTGATTCACAGACAATACTAGGCAGCAGATGGCATCGCTAAAGAGTTTTAATGACTGCTTTGCAGTGTCTGCTTTGTGGCAGGTGGAATGAAGGAGTGCAGAGGCAGGTGGCTGGAAACTTTTGGAATGTGGTAGAGCCAGGTGGTTGGCAGGAATCAGGAATCCTCCTGGAAGGAACAGAGGTTAAAATGGAGTTGGGAGGTAAAGGGAAATAGCCCAAGTTACGATGAATACTAAGTGCTCTATATGGAGTCTACAAAGTAGAGAACTGGGAATCATTTACTTTTTACTTTGGGCTCAGTCTATATGACTGAAATTGAACCTGAAGTTTAGTGGTGAGTTCATTACCAAACTGTTATGAATGATTAGTTGTGCCACATCATGGAGGGGTTGATATGAGTATAGTCAATACCTCTGTGGCAGTTTGATATTATTTGTGAATTCCAAAAAAAGATATTTGATTATGTTTGTAAACTGGTCTGTTCTTCTGGGCATGATACCCTTTGATTGATTTAAATAGAAATGCTTTACATTTACTTGACAAATCAAGATTAGGGCTTTGATTCGACCGCATCATTAGGGCTTGCAGTGTTGAGTCCCCGCCCCCTTGGTGGGCTATATAAATGGACATTCAATCAAGAAAACAGAAGTAGATACACAGAGAACATACACAGAGGAAGAGAGACAGCTCCACAGACACTGCAGAGGAGACAACTTGATCCTGGGCTCCCAGAGAAAGACGAGCTATTAGCCTGATAGTTTATAGCTGAAGAGACCCGAGCCCTGAGCAGCTAAGAAGGCCCTGAAAGAAACGAGCCCTCCAGCCTACAGCTGAGATCAGAAGAAGCTGGGCCCACAGAGCCTTAAGAGAGAGAGGAAGGCTGAACCCTTTGCAGACATCACCCGCCATCTTGCTTCAAAACATGGCAACAGACTTTGGTGAGAAAAGTAAACTTGAGTTGGACTTTTAGGGCCTTGTAATGGTAAGTTTTTAACCCAAATAAATACTCTTTATAAAAGCCAACAGATTTCTGGTACTTTGTATCAGCACCACTTGGGCTGACTAATACAACTTCTAAATACCAGCTAAAAGGGTTATTTTTAAAGAGAGCTTAATCAAATCCTCCCAAGCCACCTCCCTTCATCTGGCAGTTGTCATCATCATTATATCAGAATAGGTCAACCACCCAAGAGAGCAGCAAAAGCTTCAGCTTACTTTAAAATGAGGAGTGGCACTAGCAGATAAGTTCTAAGGCTTTTTTTGATTCTAAAACATTTGGCTTATATTTGATACTTAATATGTGATCCAAAGACTATTTGAGCAGACCCTATATGCACATCATTATTACATTAGAATTATATTTTATTAGTTTCCTAGCGCTTCCAAAACAAAGTACCAAAAACTTGGTGTCCTAAAACAACAGAAATTTATTCTCTCACAGTTCTGGAGGCTAAAAGTATTAAGTCAAGGCATTGGCAGGGCCATGACTTCTCTGACGGCTCTAGGGAAGAATCTTTCTTTGCCTTTTCCTAGCTTCCTAGCTTCTGGTGGTGATGGACAATACTTGAATTTTTTCAGCTTGTAGTTGCATAACTCGGGTCTCTGCCTCCATCTTCACATGGCCTTCTCCTCAGTGTTTCTATCTCTGCAACTTCTCTTTTTAGGACACCAGGTATAATGGATTAGCTCTCACCCCAATTCAGTATGAACTCATCTTAACTTGATTACATCTGCAAAGACCCTATTTCAAAATAAGGCCACAGTCACATGTACAGGGAGTCAGGAGGGCACAATTCAGTCTCTAAAGTATCTGTATCTGTATCTGTGTATGAGTATGTGTACGTGTACATTCACACATAGATTTGCATGTATATGTATACGTGCAAGTTTATAATATTTATATATGTGTATATGTGGTGTACATATGTATCCCTCTATGTATGTGTGTATACTTTTAAAGTTATGAACTAGATGATTGAAACAGAATTTCTGAGGGATTGGGGACACTTGGGAATCATGGTTTTTTGATCATTATTATGCACAGTAGAGTAGAGAACCACTGTTGTAAAAAAATTAAAGACTGTTGCTAAATGTAATAACATTATCATACAGTTTAAACAAACCAAAACTTAAAGAAGCAGCATGGCTCCGATAGTGACAAGCCTATAAAATATCGGGGCCCTCTTTATGAAATAGAATACAAAATTATAAATACAAAATTAGACATGGTGTCATGAGGATAAATCTGCCTCTGAGGCATAAACTCTTAAACCAGCTTCACTTTTTACCAGCCCAGAAATATTTCTGGGCCTTTCTGAGTTTAGAATAATGACCTCATAGAGTTGTCATGATCAAATAATGTAAAGGCACTCATGAGTGAAACACCATGCAGATATGTGGGTATCGTCTTCTTCAGCTCAGACCATCTGGTTCAAATGCAATAGTGTTATAGAATGAATAGAGAAAACTGGTCAAGTTTTTGAGATATTCGGTAGCACAATTATGGACAGGTAGTTCCTCAACTCTTCTCCAGACTTTCCAGAGAAATGTAGCACTCCTCTACACTCACTCCTTAGTATTTGTTGAATAAATGACTGACTAGGTGAATGAATGAATGAATGAATGAATGGACAGGCACATGTTCCCCTGCTGTTATCATAAAATATCCTGGTTCTACCTTCGGCTGTAACTTGTTCTTTGGAGGATTTTATATTGGGTAACTGTATGCTGGAATGAATGTCATTGAGTGAGCTGGGTGGAGTTCAATCTGCTAGCCTCCTGGAGGGAGTGCATTTTGGCAAAGCTGTAGAAGGAAGGAATGTGTGTTTATGAAAAGCAATAAGAAAAACTTTCTAAAGGGTATTTCTTCATTTCCATTTCAACATGAGGATACCAATAGGGCTCATTCACCATTTGCTTCAGAGTGGTTTCAATGAAAAGTACATAAATTTTCAAAATAAACAAAATTAATATTTTTGAAGTGTTGCCTATGGAAAAAGCACAGGAAATTAAAAGGCATCTAAGTCTTCGTACCAACTCACGAAGTTAGTGGGGTTTTTTTTTGTTGTTGTTGTTGTTGTTTGTTTGTTGTTTATGCCTAGAAAACTGGAGCTTCAGGAGCTTAATAACTTTTCCAGGATCACAAAACTAGTAGGTACTGGAAATAAGCTTCAAACTCTCTGATTTAATACCCATCTTCTCCAAAACTATCATTATAAGTGACAAAATAATTCTCTTCCTTTAGTAAAAGTATGAGTAGACAAAGAACCTCTGTCTTTAAGTCATTTTCGCTTTGAGAAAATAAATGATTTTTAGTTATATGCATTGATTTTATAATATTTTCTACTGAGGTCAGAAGAGGCTATACATTTCCTGGTAATAGCCCCCAGACTGTCTACATCCCACCCTTTCCTCCCCACATACAATGTAGCAAAACCTGAGGACCCCAAGTCACATACTCATGCACACACATATACACACAACTACGTAGATGTTTGTATCCTTTTAGAAAAACAGAACAAGGAATTTAAAAAGGAAAATTTAAACATCATGTTTTGAATTCTTGCTTACTCCCCTACTTAAACATTTGTAGGCTAAGGTACATTGAAAAATAACTACAAAATAGACCAGTGTATAAGCTGAGCTGGGAACCAGCAGAAAATGTTCTGGATACATGGATTCAATTGGCAATACATGCCCACATTTTTTGTCATGTCATCCTTGAATTTTTATTAAACATGTATAGAAGAAACATTGATTTTGGTGGAAGGCACAGTTTATGAGTTTATGAAAATGAGTATATTAAGTAATTACAAGCAGGTTTTACTTATTTCATGCGATGTGCCATCATAGTCTTGCAGTCCTGAAGGACCCTGTCTTCGACTTGCTTATCTGAACAAGTGTGTTCTGTCGTGTGGGTCAGTTGTATGTGTGTGTGTGTGTACATGTGGAGTGGAGACTTGCAAAATCCATCCCTTTTTCTTGACCTCAAAACAAAAAGCAAAACAAAAAAAACCCTGAGTTAAGCCATCCAGATCATACTTTATAAATATTTAGATCTTCTGTTCATTCTCCAAACCATTTCTGATAATTCCTCTAGTTTATGCTGACAGTGTGGGGGAATTTGATGACGCATGTTTCAAATGCATCTGGTTGGTGATTGTTTGGGGTGTGACCCCAAATGGAGTGTGTATGTGTGCCCAAACAGCAGAAGTTTTATGCATCCGTATAATGAGACCAGATATAGGGAGTCTGTGTAGGAAAACAATATTGTATTGTCTCTGGATTCTTAGAAGTTCATTCCAAATGTTGCATTTACTTTGAAGGTCTTCAAATTTACTTTTCGTTTGATTTTCTAAATTACTTTTGCAAAAATCAGTTCTAAGTGATACCTTCAAAATGTCAGCCCTCACTTAATTTTCAGGGTTCAAAGATCGTGGATTTATATACTATTGATTCGATTCCCAAATTCTGGTAGATGTCCCACAAAGAAAAATCCCTATTAGTCAACTCTGAGTATGCCAAGCTGTCAAGGGTTTTTGAAGTTATGATTTTTAAAGCATTTTTTAAAAAGCTGGATTTTAAAGTGCTGGATAACTTTGTGTAAAAAGTTGGATTTTATGGCTTTTGTCTGTGCCAAAGAGATTGTCCAACAGAAAGCATCCTGGTAGACCTAATTATTACGCCACATATGGTACGTGGCATTCTAAGCTATTTTGAGGTTTTGGGAAAGGGAGTGCTATGAGTGACAACCACAGCAGGGCATGCTGAGGAATTTTAACTCTGTCATTCCCATTTTGGCAGAGTATAAAATATAGAATGCTGTTTTAGTAATAGTTCTCTCAAGTATTTATTTAAAAGGCAAATAATTTTGTTAAAATTTACAGGGTGAAGTGAGTAAAGGAGTGCTATCAAAATCATTATAGAACATTTGCAATCAGCAAGTTTCGCTCTTGTGATTTACAAGAGCAGGCATCATTTGATATTTTTAAATCAAAGCAGCTTTTATGGCATTTTGAGAACAATGTACACTCTGATTAGGAGTAAAACTTTAGGTTAAATATTAAGAAAAAACATTAATTCTTGCATGTGTAGGTAGTTGCACAAATATATTTTGAGAGAATGAACTCAGGGAAACATGGAAGCAATCAGACATTTACAGATTTATCTCTATACCTATAATCTATTGTGATGGCAGGGTTTTTCAGAGAAAAAGAAGAGAAATTAAAGACATCAAATGAAGAGTATTGTTTTATGGGTATAACTTTAATATATCAGTCTGATGAGAGCTTTAATATAGCAGTCTATCTATTTCTAAGTTAAATTTGTGGATGTCTCACTATGGCTTACAATGAAATTCCGGCATCTCCCCTCTGTCACCCCTGAAGCATCTTAAAGTGTCAGCCTTGTCTACTGATTAGTTGCAGAATCTTCTGGTCAGCTGTAGTTATAATGAGGCAGGGCTCTCTTAGAATGTTGGGGGGGGGGCGGTGAGTGAGAAGTGTGTACACATATTAAGCAGCTCTTTTATGTTTATCTTCTCTACCAAGCTTTGTGGGCTCTCAAAAGCCTCTGCATTCTCCAATTACAAGAAAATCACAGGCTCCTGACACCACTTTTTTCTAGTTCTGGGTAAAGTAAATAAGAAACTTATTCTCTCACAGAATAAAGAGAAATCGGCTAACAGTTTTTTTTTAACCATCCATTCTAAAAACATTCTACTTGAAGATAAGGATTATCTTAACCAGTTTCGAGTAAGATGGGGGAAATTAATTAATATGTCAAGGAGATCTGTATTTATGATCAAGATTTAAAAAAACCACCAACCAGCATTTTGGGTACTGTTTTTGTTCTTTTGTGGTTGAGACAATAATTTAAAAGCAAAATCAGATGTACTTTACTTACTGCCACTGAAAAATAAAAAGGAACACCATATATATTATTTACTTATAGTTTGAAAACTAATGACTTATCAGCCTCTAATATAATTTCTAAATATTATAATAAGTTTAAAATGATATTTGCCCCTTTGTTTTTTCCTTTGAGAACCAGATTGAGTTAACAATCTTTAAATCTGGCCTCTTTGTTGCTATTGCTATTTTCTTCAAAAGGTGGCGCTTGTGTAATCTTTTTCTTTCTCAGGGTGCAGGAAACCAGGGGAGCCAGGGGGACCAGAGAGCTTTCTCAGAAATGTTTTTCTTCAACAAAATCCAGTTGGCCACGTCAGAAATCTGCATTCTGCAACTGAAGCTCCTGTATATTCAAAGAGCCTTTAAAATAAGAACTAGTATGATTTTGTGAAAGGAAAAACAATCTTCCTTTGAAATTCTTTTTTCTACATTTAATATTGTTGTTCTTCTCTTCTGACCTCTGACTAAAGTTCTAATTCTTTGTTAGATAACCTTGATCCATTTGGAGTTGTCCTTCTTAATTAAAATGTATAAGCAACACACAAGAAGTCTGGACTCCATCTAAACAAACCTTTCTGGCAGCATAAACCCAAAGTGATAAATCATTCAGACAAGGAGAAATCTTTTGAACTGTGGACAGGCAGGAGAAAGTGGCAGGCACAGAAGGAAAGGAGAGTACGTAGTGGAGAGACTCGGGGAATGAGACAGGAATTAACATTATGGGAATTGAAATCAAACATGCAGGTCATTCTTAGGAATTCATACAAATTTGCTCCCAATCTCTACAGCTGTAAAAAATTTCAGATATGATTGAATGAAGTCTAACCACTTCACTTTACGTAAGAGGGAAAACTGAGTCCCAGAAAAAGGAAAGTGTGTGTTCAATGAACCACAACTGAATTCTCTTTTTACTTCTGGTGAAATAATTCAATGATCCAATGGAGAGGTGTTAAGCCACAACAAGTTGCAGAAATCAAAATTTTTGATAGTTTTGAAAATTAGAATCTCTTCTCAATTTTCTCATTAGGTGCCATACTATTTTGGGTCTCTATGCTGTCCCAGAAACTCTCTTCTGCTCAAAAGAGAAATGTAGTCACCCATTAACCATGTAAGTTTTAGATCTTTACTGTCCAATATAGTAAGTACTTACCACAGGTGGCTATTTAATTTAATTTAAAGTTAATTAAAATGATACAGTTAAAAATCTAGTTCCTGGGAAGCAGATGTGACTCAAGCAGTCGGGCGTCCACCTGCCACATGGGAGGTCTCAGGTTCTGTTCCCAGTGCCTCCTAAAGAAGACAAGCAAGACAGTGATCCAATGCAACAGGCTGACACGGCAAGCTGACAGAACAAGATGACACAATGAGATTACACAACAAGGAGACACAATAAGGAAACACAATGAAAGACACAAGAAGCAGGGAGCAGAGGTAGCTCAAGCAATTGGGTGCCTCCCTCCCACATGGGAGGTCCTGGGTTTGGTTCCTGGTGCCTTCTAAAATGAAGACGAGCAGACACAGACAGCACACAACAAACAGACACAAAGAGCAGACCATGAGTGCAAACACCAAGGGGGGAGGGCAGAAAGAAATAAAATAATAAATATTTTGAAAAAAAATCTAGTTCCTTATTTGCAAAAGCCGCATTCCTTTGCTTATTAGCCACATGTGGCTAAGACTATTATATTGGACAGTGCAGATATAGCACACTCCACCATTGCTGAATGGTCTCTTGGTTAGCACTATTATAGATCATTAAGTGCAATGAGCTGACAAGGTCTGCTGTGTAGTGTGATAGGCTAATCCAGTGTTCAATGACTAAAAGTGTTTACTTCATAATATACTTGCGTTAGTAAGCAAATTTACACCAACTATGGAAAATTATCAAGTTACCATCTTTTTATGCCTTCTCTCCTTTGCTTTCTCCCTCTACTTTTGCTTTCTCTGATACTCTCCATTTTGGAACACACAATAAATCTTCACATCTACCTTAGTCATTCTTTCTTGTGTACCTTATTCAATCACATTTCCCTTGAATACCTATTGTGAGACAGGCATTGTGCTAAGCAACTAAAAAGGAAGAATTAAATACTCTGTGATGGTAATGAAGCAGACAGGGGAAAAAGCATTTTTCCAGATCCTAATTAGGATAGAAAGCCAATTCTTTGAACTGTGGACAGCAAAATTTCTACCACCTGAAGTAACAAAAGCAAATATTAATAGCATGATTTTGTAGATTAAGAGATGGAAGCTTCTTCTAAGAGGTTAGATGACTTGCCCAAAATAATACAGTCAGTGAAAAAAGTGTCATTGGACAGGAATCCATCTTTTAGCTCTGAATCCAGTGCTTTTTCCAATCTGTCTGTCCATTGGATCACTCATTCTAACCCCAGAGTAGAGATTGGCTTATAACAACTTGTCATTTCTTCTCACATCTGCCAAAGAATCATCAAATGAATCATGCTTTGCACTCTTTACCATTCTCTTTTTTGACTCCAATTTTCAGAATTCCTTTGAATAAAGTAAAAATCATATTTGTATTTTAACACAGGTTCCTTTTAAGAGTGCTGAGCTAAGTTGTAGAAGGCCTTTGTTGGAATGATCTGTGCTTGATGTTATATCAATAGTTGCAACTCTTAGGAGTTGACAGAGCTTAAATGTAAATTAAATGAATATTCCTTCTATTAAAAAAGGAATAGTTATAATTCATATCAGTTGACAAATGAATAAAATCACACCATTTGCAAACAATCAAGACAGCTTCAGTAATATGCAAATTTTCATATCTAGCACTTTACATGTCTTTCTATATAACAGCATGATTCATTTAGTCATACCTAAATCCAGATGTTATCCAAACTCTAGGTCTCATAGATTTTTCTTTGCTTAGAAATGTCACACTATCATCCTACAGTCAAGTGGCTTCAACTGGTCCCATTAGTAACTGTCTCTGCACCATGTTTTCTGTAAGTGCTCCAACCCATGCTACACACTTCTCATTTGGGTCTCTTAAGAAGGTTAGAATGATAGAGAATGTCCCCCCATAAATATAAGTTATCATTCAAATCTTTATTTTTGGCTTTTGAGGGAGTCTCAGGTACCCTGAGTTACTTGCAATTCTTTTAATCATGTATTGTATTACAGAAAGATGGTACTGCATATACTTATAAAATAAACCTAGCTAGAAATTAGCCTTATCTTCATCAAGAGAAACTTCTAATGGTGCTGCCATGTTTTCTTATCCTATTCATCAACTATATCATGCAGGATTTAATCTCTTGAAATTTTTGTTGAGACTTTTTTCAAGGTCTTCATGGAACACTATCCTGACCCTATTATCTTCTTTATTTTTTCATACTTTCTTGCCAAAACAAGCAAAAACTTTATTACTTTTCTACTTTCTAATGGCTCATAATCCTTTCTTTCTAATCCATCAATTTTAAGTCAGAAAACTTTCCACTTCTTACCTACAATTAATTTGTTCTTTTCTTTTTTCAAGATTTTTCCTCTAGTGTCTTAGAATTTAAGGGTCCTCATAACAAAAGTACAATTCATACATTTCAAATATGCTATTCATGAGTAACAAAAAGTACCTTCATGCGTTGAATAATGTATACTGTCCAGGGTAGTGAAATTAATTGACTTTTTCATAGCAAAACACTTCCTGGTTATGAAGCTTTGAGAAAATACTTTATCATTTTTCTCCAATGTTCTCAACTTCAAAATTAGATAGAAGAAATTAAAAAAAAATTTTTTTTCCTCTGGTACTCTATTTCTCTCAAGCACTTTTCTTTCAAAAGAATCTAATAAGAAAAACAGAGTAGCTAATAAATTTTTTTTTCTGATAGATTTCATGACAGAACATAAATCAATGTATTACTTTATAGAATATATAAAACTTTTGGAAAACATATACAAAAATTTTGGTAAAAGATAAAATTTCCTATTTATTTTAGGAATTTTACAATTCTGCTACTAAGACTAGAGCTAGAAATTTTGCAAAATAAATAAATTCTGATACTAGTTACAAAATTAAGAGAGTATTCTTTATATGTTCAGTTAAAGAGTGAATTTGTACAATTACAATATGCACCAATCTATATTTCATAGCATTAGAAAATGGCACAATGTGCTTAAATAATCCTAACCTGAAAATTGGATGATACTTAAAATCGCATTTGTATTTGTTTCAACTGGAATCATTTGTATTTGTTCTGTGGCTCAGGAATCTCTACACAGAGTGAAAGAGCACAGAGAAGACTTTCTCCAAACCAATTTACCCCTCTCTCTTAGCAGCCAACAAAACAGACTGCATTTTTAAAATAGTATGTAGCTTGTTCACATTCAGATATGTGGCTGTTAATATTAAAAGGAAATTATATAAAGCAGACAAACTCTAAATCTGAATTATTACTTTTAAAATATTTTGGTTATCAACAGCCAATCACTTGAGAGACTTTTCTCATAAGTAAAAATCACTTATGTGGTCTATACACTGGCTTACTCAGGCTTGCTGCTGGGATCAGCTCAAGTCTCAGATCTCCATGAAACCTTGCTGAATGCAAGGGGTCACAATACTTGATGAATATTATAGTACCCACTGGCCCTTATAATAATGTTCTTTTCCTTCATTACTTATCTCTTTAATATGGCTTTATCCTATAGAGAAAATATAAGATGATATTATACTTCTTTGGGATCAGCCAAGCACCAACTATCCTATACAATTTTTCCTAAAATATAAATTTAATCAAATTATTTTGGAGAAAAATTACTATGGACAAATTACTCTGGAACGAAATGAAGAACTTACAAATAGAGAAAAAGAAAGCATTAATATAAATTATTTGGTTTTATTAAATATGACCGCATGACTTTGCATGCAGTTGGTACAGAATAACAATTTGTTGATGTGCCTGAAAGTCTTTTGCTCCTTTCTGATTCTATGTAAGGCAAAATACAATTTACAACTAGCATGCATTTATTGATAGTAGAAACAAAAGAACTGTGTGAAATTGATCTTATTTGAAAATGATAACATCATATATACTAAGATTTTATGTGAAAGTTAATAGTTTCCGTTATCTTATAAAGTGACTTTGAGGCATGGTGAATACAGACAAAGTTTGTTAATCTCAAATATGATACCAATATGATACTGCTTTTTTGAAATTATTTGAGTAGTATGGAATTTTATGCTGTCCTGTCTCAAATTTAGGAGTATGGACTTACTATCTTCTGGGGCTTCTTTTCAATAAAAATCATTAGAAATTAAAGGCAGAATAGGAAACAGTAATTTTGCAGTAGTCTGAACTTGTGCAGGTAAAAGAAAGGGCAAAGTTCTGAACAAACTTCCTCTGACTAAAATTCAATATTATTCTATGCCAAATACACTTTTTTGGCCTGAAAAGTCAGAAAAAGGGCTCCTTCATAAAGGAAAGTCTTTAAAAATTTTCCATTGAAAAGGATTTTCACTTAACTTGACATGATTATGATAAATTTCACCAATCCCACATTTTTAGGTATGTCAACCTCAAGTCTGTTACTTTTAAATTTTTTGTTCAGTTTTATTTTTTAATCTATCTAGAAAGACTAGTAATTGAAGAACTTCCCACCAAAAATGTGAACCTATAAAATCCCCAAAGCAAGCAAGGGATGGATGATTAAAATGGCATTGGCAGTTTCTGTCATTCACACATTTAAAAAATAGGGATATTGTCTTTTCTCTCTCTGAATATTTAAATCCTCAACCTAAAATGAAGTCATGGAGACATGCCCATCTGTTTATTTTTTAAAACGTGTGGTGTCAACAGTTTAGAATTTTCCACTAAAAAGCAGGGAATGAAAACATTCTTGTCGGGTGTTGTCAAATGGAGGAATTCTGTCCAAACTGTCCAAATCCTGGAAACAAACAAACTTTTTTGGCTTATTTTACAGAAGAAAGTTTGTGTCAAACATTTCATTTTTATACCAATTTACTAATTTTTTTTTTTTTTTTTTTTTTTAAAGATTTTATTTATTTATTCATTTATCCCCCTCCTTGCTGCTTGTGCTCGCTGGGTCAGCCAACCACGCCGTGCGGGCGGGCCCGCCCCCACCAGGAGGCCCCGGGAACCGAACCCGGGGCCTCCCACATGGCAAACGGGAGCCCTACTGATTGAGCCACAGCCGCCTCCCTTTTTTTTTTTTTTTTAATCTGAAGTAAAGTACTAAGGAGACTTCGTGTTGTCAGGTGGTTGTGAAAACCTTGAGCCCCGAAGGATAGCACTACTTAGAAGCTGGAGGTGTTGGCTGTGCATAGGCTATAACATCGGAAGAGAGTATGCAGCATTGAGACAGGGAAGAATTGCCCTTATCTGGGAATTATCTACTGGGTCTTGGATATGAACATGACACTAGAGAATATCAAAGTAAGCTGGGTTGTTCTCTCTTTGTCACCTTAGTCTGTGCTTCACCCTTCTCTGCCCCATCTGGATTTAGGTGTCTAATCTCTACCTCACCATGTCAACTGGCTTCTGTTCAGTGGATTGAAATAGGAAAGTGGGAGGAGAGAAAGTTGTTCCTTTCTCCCCTTCTCTCTCCCTCTATCAAAACCTACCAGGTAGTTACTCCTTTGCAATTCCAGTTATTCTCGACAGCTCATAACACCATTTCTTCCTCTTGTTCCTTTGGTTTTCTGGGTGGCAACAACTTTCCACTATCGCTTGTCTCCAGGTGCCTCACTACCCCTTGTTTGATCCTTTTACTATGCCCACACCTCAGGAAGTCCTTTACTGTAAAGTCTTTTCATTTGAAACATCTGGAGTGAGTTCTGTGTCCTGTCAGGACCCCATTAGATACAAATCACTATAATCTTTTAAAAGTAAAGATGTGCACAATGTGAAAGGAACAGGCGAGCTTTGTACATGGACTCCAAGTAACGCTTGGAAACATCACTAATTATTAACCCACTCAGCCAAGTATACATTATGGGAATTAAAAAGAAATTCATATTTATTATTGGATAATTTTAAAAATGCATATATTATGGAAATTTTTAAATAAGAAAGGAAATAATAATTGACCTTACTAGTTATTTCCAGTGTGTTAGCTGCATCCCTATGAAGTAGGCACTATCACTGATCCCATTTTGAAATATAGAAATAGAGGTCCTGAGAGATTAATAACCTCTCATAGCTAAGGAATGGCAGAACATGGATTTGAACTCACGTAGACTGGCTCCTAAGTGTATATTATTAAATTCTATTACCTCTTGGAAAGGAAACAAGAAGTGAAGGGAAATAAATAACATTTATTGAGCACCTACTGTGTTCCAGGAAGTGCAATTGATGTTTTCTTATGCATTAACTCATTAATTGCCCTTTCAGCAGCCTTTAACACCATCACCCATATTCCATATTTTTGAGAAACCCTTTTTTTTCCTAGATTTCTGTGACACCACACAATCCTCTTGTTTTCTTCCTCTTTCCTGGCCACTCTCATAGTCTTCTTTGCCACCTTCTTCTTGTCTATTCAACCTCTAAATGTTTTGAGTATTTTGAGTCTCCTCCTTTATTCTCCCTGATGGAGCTCATCCAAACTAGTGGCATTAAAATACCAACCAAATACAAAAAACTCTGGTGTCTTTATTTTTAAGTTGCCCCCTCTCCTAAACTTCATATCTGTAGGTTCATATTTGTACACCTACTTGACAGGACCCTCTGAGTGCCTGTTAGGCATGTAAACCTATATCTGAAGGAACATGCTTGATTACTTTCTCCCTCAACATGCTTCTCCCTCTGTCAGCCCCATTTCATTAAATGACACTATCATCTATTCCAATTAATCAACTTAAAAACTAAAAATGTCTCCTAGAATACTCTTCCCTGATACCTAATCATTAGTAACTTCTGTCAACTTCTGTCAGCATCCAAAACGTATTCTTATCTATCCACTTTCTCTGTTCACTATCATAATCTTTTGGCTTTGTTTTTGTGAGTATTCTAACTAATCTTGTTTTTTCCCTCTTGTTCTCCTCCAAGGCTTTCTACACATGGCAGCCAAAATCATTATTTTATGATAGAGATGCCATATTACTGCTTACAGTCTTATAGTGCTTTCCAAAAAAAAAAAAAAAAAAAAACAACAACAATTTGTCCCCTTCTTAGCATGGGATCAAAACTTTACCTAAGATGGTCTCTGTTGAATCTTTACAACAGCTCTTCCACAAGGCATTTAGCGTGTACTTTTTTTTTTTTTTTTAAACCAAGGAAGAAGTGGAGTCAAGAAGAATGACATGTATTGCCCCTTGTCCCAGGAAGCTTTGAAACCATTTTTTTTTTTAATTTGGCCTTAACTAATGATACTATAGTAAGCAGCTAACATTTTTCTGAATAACTTACAATGTGGTAGGCGTGCACTACATTGAACATTTTTACATGAATTATTTTATTAATTATTTATAATTCCAGTTTGAATAAGGAGCTATCATCCACATTTTATATTTGAAGAGACAAGGCTCAGAGAGTTTAAGCAACTTACTCAAAGATGCAATGCTAGTTACTGCGAAAGGGTGATGATGCCAGGTCTATAAATCCAAAACCCACAGTCTTAACCACTTGGCTACATTACCTCATCAAAAAGATGGTGTATATCTCTTTTTCATTCCTCCAAATTATACATAATCCTGATTTTTTTAATCTTTCAAAGAATGTAAACTGCTTTGTCAGCTATATTATTATAAACTCTGTATGTGTAGATGAAAGGACAGCAGTCTTGTTAAAAAGCTAGTGCCTGTCCTATTTCTCCTGGATTTGTCCCAAAATAAGTATTATAGGGCTCTTAACAGTAAAATGCATGTCAGGAGAGCATTTAATATGAATGTTTAAAGGGAATGCATTGAAGAAATATGTATTTTTATTGACATCTTAACTTGACCTTGTTATACATCATTTCTAATCATTTAGGGAATTGTAATTTAAAACCAATAATCCATACTAAATAAATGGAAGTATGTATACATGTCTTTACGATCAGTACTACCTTTACAAAGGAAAATAAGTTCATATCAGATGGTTTGGATTCACACCTGGAGGAAAGAACACAAAAATATTGTGTTAATACTTAATGCAAAGATAGATATGCAAGATGATACCCAGAGTCTGTGAGTTCCTTCTTGTTCCTGCTGGGACAGAAGCATGTTATGATTTCAATTCGAACAATAACCCTTTAAAATTGCCAGAAATTTTGTTTCATATGCAACTTGCTGCTTCAGCAATGGTGTAGGGATTAATACATTGTTCCAAGTTAATCTTTTTCAGAGACATTTCCTTTCCATGCCCAAGGAAATCACAAAAGGAATATATTATCTTCTTCCCCCAAAGAAATTATGACTCAATCTTTACTTTCTTTCTTGTCTTGTAAAATTACTTCAAAAGAAAACACTACCAGTAAGAAGTCAGGAAATACAGTCCTTAAAGCAATTCAAATAGAAAAACTACGTTCAATATTACTTAGGTTTTTATTCCAACACTCCTTTACCTATATTTTTTCAGGTATACTTTCAAAAGTAAGTATTTTGAGTTGTTTGTTTTTAAAAATGGAGATCCAGTTGCAATAGTAGAAATGTACAAAAACGCAGGCAATGACAATTTCATGGTAATGATTTTCTTACATGTCTTATGAACTGATCCTGATGAAAACTCCCAGTAAGTGTTTCCAAAATGTCTTAAGCAATAGGAGCATCACTGTGGAATCTCTCCTATGGTGACTATTATGAAGGACACTGGTCATTTCCTCATGTATATTCTGCTAAAATTATTGTTAAAATTATATCCAATACTTGATGATTTTGCCTTCTGTCTTAAACATGAGAGTCATTGTACCTCTGATCTACTTGCCTGCATTTCTAAAGAGTTTTTTTTTAAATGACATATGCCATAATCAGTAATGATTCAAGCAGTCATTTGCTTATGGATAATTTCCTTTTTATTCCTCTGATAAACTGAAATAGAGTTAAGAACATTGAATAATGGCAGAATTGGATATGGACCAAACCAAATTAGATGTTTAACAGTTATATTGATGTCTATCACATGTGGATTGATCTTCCCAGGCAGTATAAGCAGCCAAAAGTATCCTCAAAATGAAATTATCCTCTTTCTGACCCCATAATCCCTATGTAAATATCACTTGGTTTTACCTTCCTATCTGGAAGGAATTAGATCAAAATTACTATTGAGCATTGGTTCCATGTCTCAAATTCATTTATTGGATGACTTAATCTGTCATCTACCAGGACCTTGAAGAAAATGAAAAAAAGAGAGCAATCTTGTTATTTTATTGGCAATGATGAAAAAAGAAAATGTTTTAGGGAAATGGTGAACCCCAAAACGGAGGGCTAGGAGAGTACAAGCAGAGGTAAGTCCCTGTCTCATATATATTTTGAAATAATGTGGAACAATTAATTGCTTATAAAAGAGTAAGGGTGGGGGGCGGCTGTGGCTCAATCAGTAGGGCTCCCGTTTACCATATGGGAGGCCCCGGGTTCGGTTCCCGGGGCCTACTGGTGAAGGCAAGCCCGCCCGCACGGCGTGGTTAGCTGACCCAGTGAGCACAAGCAGCAAGGGGGGGATAAATGAATAAATAAATAAAATCTTTAAAAAAATAAAAAAAAAAAAAAAGAGTAAGGGCAAGAAGATAGGAGAGGAACACAAAGAGAGAGGAAAGTCTACTGCTGCTCTCTAGGACAAAGGTCAAATATACTCAACTGTGTCTGTGTGAGAGATGAATGGAAACTTCCCAATGTTTCCCAAATAATAGAGTTCTTATTTTTACATCTGGAGGCTCCTTTGCCTTTATTCTGTTCTCTGTATCATGCTTTCCAACTGGTTGGTCATTGGTCTTTAATGTTTACCGTACCACTTTGTTTCACCATTTTCTTTATTTATGTTGCTCTTTTCAGCTTTTAAAAATAATTTCTATTCTCGTGATGCAATCCCTTCTTGTCAGTCTTTAACAAGTTTATTAAAATTTGTCAAAGCTTGAACTGATGCCATCTTCTTCCTTCTTAATAATGAATCATAAAAAAATCAGCTTTGTGACTTTAATTTATAAAGGCCACCTTTGCTTATTTTTATTTCCATTTTGATTCTTTCTCTCTTCTTTTTCTACATCTCTCCTTTGACTCAGGATCTGTTCCTTCTCACCTCGTACATTGACTTGTCCTGTCACTTTAGTTAAAAACACAGCAGGCATCATCTCATTTTCTGTGGCCTCTCTTCCTAATTGCTTCCCTAAACAGTGCCTCCCAGTTCTTCTTTCTTTCCCCAGGGGACATGGATGGATTTTCCTTTTCTGTCTGCTTTCCTCAGCAAGGGTTACTTTCCCTGGAAGATGACTTATTACATCCATAATGAATCTGTTCCTTTGCATTTTTTTCTTGCCACCACCTGAAAAAAATTTTTATTTTTCTTTTCCCTTCAGAAGCTTCTTCATAATGTGTTCTTTTTCTTAGTAATCTTTGGGGCTTCTCTACATTGTACAGATGTTACCACTCAATTGTTTAACTTCCCCTTCTGTTCTGAGTCCTTGAAGCTGACCCAGCTGCATCTGCCTGCATTCATTTTAATTTATTATTGAGATGTTTACTCAGATGTGTTCTTTTCCACACATATTTTATGCAGTACACTCTTCTTCCTTGTGTTTTTGTGAAAAAAGTTTGCCTCTCTGTTTCATATATCCCCAACTTTTCTCTACTAAAAATTACTTGAAACTTTTTCCAATCTATAATTGACTCTCCTTACCTTTAATACATGTATATCCTACCAGGTTACTACCTCGAATGCATAGTCTCCTATGTTTTAGTTTGCTAAAAATTGCTGAAAGCAATACACCAGAAATGGGTTGGCTTTTATAATAGGGATTTATTAGGTTGCAAGTGTACAGTTCAAAAGTTGTAAAAGTGTCAAAATCAATGTATCATCAGGCAATGCCCTTTCCCTAAAGACTGGCTATGGGAGAACCTGGACTCCTCTGCTACATGGGAAGGCACAGGATGGCATCTGCTGGTCTCTGCCTTTTCCTATGGGCTCTGTTGCTTTCAACTTCTTACTATTCTATCTGTGGTATTCTCTCTCAGCTTCTGTGGGTTCCCCTCTGAGCTCCTGTGTCTTTTTCTGTATTCATCCAATTTATAAAGGACTCAGTAAGAGGATTAAGACCCACCCTGGGTCATGCCTTACTGAAGTAATCTAATCAAAAGGCCCTTAACTAAAGTCCTAACTAAAAGGTCCCACCTACAATAGGTTCACACCACAGGAATGGATTATCACTAAGGACATGGTCTTTTCTGGGGTCCATAAAAGCCCCAAACTATCACACCCTATCCTAATTCCAGATTGGTATCTTACTGTAATGTCTAGTACATCGGAATGGCTTGACTATGTCATGGTGATACTTATCTTCATCATCCCTCTAATCACCGTGGAAACCAAATCGCCTTCCACCATGCTACTCAAAGTGTTGCCCCTTGCCCGGCATGATTAGCATCACCCCGTGAGTATGTTAAAATGCAAAGGCTCAGACCCCACAACAGATGTACTGAATTATAATCTGCATTTAGCAGGATCCCTAGGCAATTTGTATTCACAGTACAGTGTAAGAAGCTGGTGTGTTACTATTCTTCTCAAACTTATTGGGGCATAAGAATTACTTGAGTGAGCTCGTATGTTTTGTGATTTGTACCTAAATCATATTACCTCAAAGGTCTTCCAGCTTTGGAATTGGGATACCTATACATGAACTATTGTAGTTTCTATACCCTTTATCTGTATTCAAATTTACCTAACACTTTCCTTCCCAGCATGTATGGCACATACACAGATGAACTTCTTTCCATTCCCATAGTTAAGGTAAGACAATTGTTTTTGTTCCCATTTTACTGATAGAAACCTGAAAAGAGAGATTACATAATTTTCTTAAGGTTATCCAGCTAGTCAAAAGTAGAATGTAAAATCTACTCAAAAATCCTTATTTAAAATCTTTACCATGCTGTTTTTTGAATAAATGCACACTTCTATGTATGTAACTTTTTCTGTTCCTCTCAATATTTTCTAATAAGAAGAAACTTAAGTTCCAGGTCATTGTCAAAGACATTTTGGGAAATATAACCTTATCTCAATCATGCCTTGAAAGAAGGTAATCAAAAGAAATTTAAGTTGCAGAAATTATATGCAAGAAAAGGTACAGTATTCCCTTAGAAATGCATAGAGGTAGGTAAAGAAATTTCACATTAAGTCCATATATCTTTTGGGGCAGATTATTGGAACTATTCAGTCATAGAAGCCATCCTTTTAAAACATATATTGTCCCTCATCCAATTTGTCTTAATACTTCCTGTTAAACTACCTATTAACTTGTTTTCTTTTATGTTAAAATAAAAATTAGTGTTATCATTTTGATTCTTCTCCATATGTTAGAAATCTCAATAAATTAATATTGGAGGGACATGATTTGGGGGACGATATGGAGGCACAATGTCATCAAAAACTTTATGAAAATTCACAGTAAGATTAAGAACTATTCATTATCACAATGACATAGAGTGATAGCCTGTTTTGAGAATCATGACTTCTAGTCTCTAACATAATTAAGAAGTTTTGTAAGCTGGTAATATGCAAAATAATCTATTAGCTAGTAATTTTGCCATATAATTAGAAGATGGGCATCTGTGGCTCAAATCAAGTTACGTTACTGATACACAGATTATAATTCAGTTAGAATACCACTGTAGAACTTTCATATTTCAACTAATCTTGAAAATTCTGATTATTAATGTGATATGCTTAGAATGTGGAAACAAATATTATGGATGAAATCCAAATCAAGGGGGTCAACGTAAGGAATGGATACAGAATTTGGGGCTCATGCAGTACTGAGTTTGAACTTGGTATCTGCCATTGATTTTGTGATGTTGAATAAGTTGGCACAACTTAGGTCGTGACCAGCTCCTACTGGTTTGCCTGTGACTTCCCTGGTTTTAAAACTAAAAGTTCTTCCTCCAAAGAACTCTTTTTGTCTTGGGCAAACTGGGATGGTTGTTTACCTTAATAAGTGACTTAAGCTTTCTAAACATCAGCACACATCTGTAAAAGAAAGATGACAAAGTATACTTCCCAGAGCTGTTATGAAATTTAAAGATCTATCTATCTACTATCTATCACCCATCAAAATACCCATAAAATTAATTCTCTAGTATGCTATACCATGAATATAATAGATAAATCATAGTTATGGTGAGGGAGAAAAATATGATGACAAACTGAATAGTAGAATTTATTCCAGCAAATTCTGAGAATCCAACTGAAACACAAGAGGTTTCTTTAAGAACTCCAGGAACAAAATCAAATTTTAAGTGGAAACAAAATGCAGCCTTGGTTTAGTGATACTGAAAGGAGTCAAGGGTTTGAGACTTTCAGCAGTCTGGAAACCAATGCTCCATTTGTAAAGGATAGAATGTTTTGCCTACAATTGAAGTGATGGAAATTGATGTCATTTTCCACTAAATTTCAACATAGGTGTCTGGGAGGATGTTCTTTAAACAAAATAACAGACTTGCCCCTGATTCATTTCCTGATCTTACTTAGTCAAAGTTTTAACAAGAGATTTTATGGGATACTGAGGCTCTTTGTTTCTGTGGAAGAGCTCCATTCATTCATTCCTGCCGTCCTCAGATAAGCACATATTGGACTCCTCTGTGTTAGGAACAGATCTTGGCATTGTGGACATAAAGTTATCATCCTTATCCTTAAGGAATTCATGATTGGGGGAGGGGGTCAGATATGAAGTCAGATAATTAAAATCCAATCTGATACGTGGTAACGTAGAACTCTGAGAAGCTGTATGAAGACAAAAGTGAAAAAAACAAACAAGAGAAACAACTATTTGCCTAAAGGGGTTAGGAAAGTTTTAAGAGTTCTTGACATTTGAGCAGAATCGTAAAGGATGAGTTAGACTTCACCAAGCAGAAAGAAGACAGAAAGGCATTCCCCAAAAGGAACAGTATATCCAAACGCAAGAAGGCATAACAAAGCCTTTAGGGGAGAACAATGCTAGCAGAATATGGATACCAAGATCAGAAGGGTGGGCAGAAATGGGTTCTGAGAGACTGCATAATACAGTTAGGACTTTGGCCTTTTTCCTGTAGACATTGGTGACCCATCAAAATTCTTTAAGGAGGGAATTGATAAATTTTGGTTCTAGTGTTTGCAAAATGTAAAACTGACAACATTGTGATGGGAGGATTAGTTTGGTGAGAAATACTAGAGGTTAAAATAAAACTCAAAGAGAAGCCTACTGTGATAATAAAAAGAGACATGATAATAACCAAAGCAAGGCAATGGTGGTTGAGAAGGCGAGGAAAGTGGATTTGGATGGGGATGTTCTAAGGACTCTTTGAACCATGGATTGTTGAGGGCAGGGGGCAGATGGTATGAGGGAGATGTGTTTGGGCAACTGGTTGGATTAAGCTTTTTAGATGGAATTTTACTGGCTAAACTATCTCAGTAGAATCTGGAGCACCACAAATGCTTGACTGAAATGTTTTGAGGCCATTGTGATTTTGAAAGCCTGGAACTGAAAAAAAGAATATTGCTTTCAGAGAGAAAAATGGGTGACCTTAGACTTTGTTCCATTTGGATTCCCAGAGGAAAGAAACTGATCCAGTAAGAATCGACTTCAAGTTGTCAAGGTTAACCAAGTGTACAGAAATCTTATGGTGACAGAGTACACTGAAACGGAATGTGCATTTGGAAGCTCGAACAGGCTGCTTTTTAACTTAGAGGTAGAGCTACTCTTTCACAGAGCATCTAGTGCTTTCCAGGACCCCAAGCAATATTCAACATTTATTTTGGGTTAAATCTAGAGTCTTTGTAATTCAATACATGAATTGTCTCTTAGGGAATCAAGCCCAGCAAATAGTACTATGGAAACTGGAATGCAACAAGAAAAAAAAAGTGCCTTTGGGTGCTGGCAAAGCATAAAGAAGCAAGATGAAATCTTTAAGTAAACAAAAGTAGAGCAATGATCTGCAGCAAATTCATGGATAAAAGTGTTGTAAGTGGAAGGAATTTACCAGAATCCCCTTTTAAACTTGGTTACAGAGCAATCTTAACATGACACAAATACTTTAAGGATGTAAATAATCATTATAATAAAAGAAAAGCTGGCCTAGCTAAACTAGTTTTAGGGGAAATTAATGAACATGGACAAGAAACAACTGGTATTGAGTGCTTTAAATGAGTGAAGCTAAAAGTAAAAGATTGCATGGAAAACAAAGAAAAGTGACATATATTGGATCTGTGAAGTAAATAATTTCTATTTTAAACCCTTGTTTATATAAGTGCATGCTCATTGTTACAAGCAAAACAATACAAAGAGGAATTAAAAACAAGTTAAACATCTCTCCCTCTGTACCCCTGTCTTCTCCACTCTTATGCTTCTGAGAGTAACAGATTTAATGCCTTTTACAAACCAGTATAAAGGTAGATTGGGTTCGTCTGGCAAAGGTTTTATAAAACCAAGGTATGTCCATGTGTTTCTGCAACTTTCTTTTTCACTTAGCAATATATTATGGGCAGTCTTTCAGAAAAGTAGACAAAATTTATTCCTTCAATAATGGACACAGATTTTTTCCCCAGTGTTTGTTATTGTAGCAATGATGCAAATAAAAAAACATCTTGCACATATATTTTTACATATGATGCTGTCATTTCAGTAGAGTCAAAGACTTTGTTTTAATAGATATTGCCAGATTATTCTCAAGAGAATTTTTAGCTGTTCACTCTCCCATTAGTGTGTGGCTAAGAAAGCTTCCATTTCTTTCCATTCTCATTGCATATTATAGTATTTCATAAAACTTTATAGTATTTGATAAAATTTTGCAAGTATAATTAGTGAAATGTTATTTTAATGTTGTTTTCACTTGCATTTTCCTGGTTTTTGTGACTTTAAAATGTGGTTGATAGGTTTTAAATAAATGTTTTCATCCTTTCATTTTTCCTCCTGTGAATCGCCTGTTCATCTCTTTTACAAATTTTTATTGACTCCTAAAGTTTTTAGTTGATTTTCATCAATTTGTTTTACAGTTTATTTCATATAGACTAGTTTGTAATTTTGACCCTGTTAGGATCTTTTTCTTTTTCATTTTTTTTCTTTTCTTAATTCAGAAATAAATTACAGCTAACAACAGAGTGGAAGAAAATATATGCACACTTCTCAATGGACTAGCACCAAGCACACACCCAAAAAATAAACCTTTTTAGCCAAAAAGTAAACCATTGCAAGCATCCAAAAAGCCCCCTGCCATGCACCTCCAAACTGCTAGCTCTCCCTGCTCCCAAAAGGAGCTCAGTAATCCGTTCCTGCAAATCACATAGGCTGTGTCAAAACACTAACTGGAAGTATAATTCTCTTTATTTTAATTGGAAAGTTTATAATGTGTTACTCATCAGCACAAAACCCCTCTTCAGTTTCCAAAATCTTAAATGGAATATTATGTATGTATGTATGTATGTGTGTGTGCACCTTATCATACATACTAGACTGCAAAATGTTCAAAACAATTTTTGATCAACAAAAAAGTAATGTGGGTGCTGCCAAATTGCTGTTTTGTAGGCAATACTCTCTGCCATTGTAAATCTGTTTTATTACTGCTTCCTTTTCCACAATTTTCATCAATGTTTCCTTAATTGGGGGGAGAGCCACTGGACATCACTAGGCAAGCTAAACGTTCAAAGGAAAACCATTCTCCAAATGTGTTCAGTAAAAGCATGTTGGCAGAGAAAGGCTCATTCTAGAAAATGCTGTGGAGTCCCTTGATGCCTGAACGCTGGAGAAGCACCCACCTTTTGTCGAAACTGTACATTTCAAAGTGCTGACATGTGACAAATGTTAAACCTATGTTATTCCGAGTATAACTTGAGACTTTTCCCAAACACAATCTTGCTTTTAAAATGGTTGAATTATATTTTTTTCCTAAAAAATCAGTAGATAAACTTCATTTTATTGACCAAAAGGTTATCTATGAAAAATGTTAGCTTGGAAGATAATCTGTGGGAAATGCTTACAATGCCATCATGAACTTTCCTGTGCCTGTCTCCTGGTGCACCCAGTTCTCTTGAATATACACCACAGGAGGAAAATGTGGGGTCAAAGGGTGTGATGATGGTTAACTGCGGCAGATAATGCCAGACTGCTTTTCCTGAGTTATCCTCCTAATAGCAGTAGGTGAGTTTGCTCTGCTTCACTCAGCCCTTAAAGTGAATTCTTCTAGAAGATGTGTACTGCTATCTCCTCATTTTAGTTGGAATTTTCTGGATTACTAATATTGAGCAATCTTTCATATATTTTTGGTTTTGTTTTGCGTTGTTTTTGCGATTTGGATATCCTTTGTGGGGGGCCTGCTCAAGTATTATTTGCAGTTTTATCTATTCATTTTTTTTTTTTTTTTTACTTTTTCTTTGAAGAAGTTCTGTACATATTCTTGAAACAATGTCTTTATTAATTGCAAGTATTTTAAATATATTCTCCCTGTCTGAGACTTACCTTTCTATTTTCTCTTGATAAACATAAATTCTTAATGTTAATTTAGTCCATTTCATCAATCTTTTCTTTTATGATTAGCAGTTTTCATGTCCTCCTTAAAGTATCATTCCCTACACCAAGGTCTTGTAGAATTTTCTTCTATACTACTCTCAAGAAGCTTTATTGATTTTAAAGATTTTTAGGTCTTGAAGTTACATAGAATTGATTTTATGGTATTAAAGGTCGAATGGATATCCATTTGACTGGTCATCACTTATAGAAAGCTGTTCCCCACTTTTCAGTACCATCTTTTTCATAAACCCAGTATAAACCAAGGGTCTATACATGAAAAATTATTTCTTCCTGGACTCTATTCTGTTCATTTGGTCAATGTCTATTATTGCGCCATCATTACACTGTCTTAATTATACAGCTTTAAATCAAATTTTTATTCCCAACAGAGTAAATTCTCATATCTCATTCTTCTTCAAGAGTGTTATGGCCACTCTTGAGCTTTTTCCTTTCCATATATATTTTAGAACCAGCTTCTTGAACCATGCTTTTGTGCATGCACTTGCACACACACATACACGCTTGCTGGGGATTTGCTTGAATAGCATTGTATCTTTAGATCGGTTTGAGGAAAATTGAGATCTTCAAAATTCTAAGTTTTCCAATTCATAACATGATATATTCCTCCCTTTATGTTAGTCGTCTTTAATTTATCTCAATAATATTTTATATTTTTCTATGTAGGACTTATGAGCATCTCTATTGGATTTTTCCCTAGATATTTGATATTTTTTAATGTTATTGCAAATAATACTTTAAGATATTATTATGTAAGAGTTCAATCGTTACTGTATTGGTCTTGTAACCAACAAATTCCCTAAACTTATTTATTTATTCTAACGTTTTATCTATTGATTTTAATTTTTTATGTATTGAACAATGTACATTCACCCCAGCAGTGCATAAAGGTCCTGATTTTTCACGTCTGCTAAAACTTGGAATTGTAAATGTTTTAGATGCTATCTAATATGAAGTATTCTCATTGTAGCTTCATTTGCATTGTCCCGATGATTAATAAAATCCATATGTTCATGTTTTCAGCCATTGTAATATTCTCTTTTGTAAAGTTCCTGTTCAGTTTCTCCCCATTTTTCTTAATTTTTTTTTTTATGTTGAATTATAGCATACACACACACACACACACATACTCTGGATACAACCTTCTATTGGCTATTATGTGTTGCAAATATCTCTGATCTGTGGTTTGCCTTTGCATGATTTTTATGGAATTTTCGGGTGAACAAAAGCTAATTTTAGTGCAGTTTAACTTTTCAGTCCTTTCATTTACTGTTTAGTGCTTTTTGTGCCCCTTTTAAGACAACTTATTCTACTTCAAAATGGTTAAGAATTTCTCCTATGTCATCTTGTAGAATTTTTATTGTTTTACCTTTTACATACAGATCTGGAATTATTTTTTTTATGTGTAATGAGCTGTTAGGGTAACATTACACTTTTTTCTGTAGCAATACTTTACTGGAAAGAAAATACTTTCTCCACTCTTCCACAGTGACACCATAAATTGTTGTTGTTGTTGTTGTTGTTGTTTTAACAAAAACAAATGAGTAAATAATAAATTAAAAATAAA
Source organism: Tolypeutes matacus (assembly GCA_026826555.1). NCBI lineage: Eukaryota > Metazoa > Chordata > Mammalia > Cingulata > Chlamyphoridae > Tolypeutes > Tolypeutes matacus. The sequence goes on along the minus strand of JAKSZT010036119.1, from coordinate 24,105,738 downwards.
TAAATGTGTGGCTCTATTTCTAGATGCTCTCTTCTGCTCCATTTGTCTATTTATCTATTCTTGTTTCAGTATTGCACTTTCTTAATTGTAGCAGCTTTTTATTAAGTCTTCATATAAAGTATTTTAAGTCTTCCAACTTGGTTCTTTTCAAGCCTGTCTTGGCTGTTCTTGGACCTTTGTATTACATAAAAGTTTGTGGAACTTACTTATCTATTTTAGCAAAAAAAATCTTCTGAGAATTTTATTGGTATTGAATTGCATCAATAAATGTTATTGTCTTCTTCCATTCCTCTCAGTATTAATTTTTGGTTTCTTGCAAAGGTATTACTCATTTTTAAAAAAGAACAATACTTTATATCTTTTGTATACTATTATAAAAAATGTCATCTTTTTTCCATTTGTTTTTACAGGAGTAAAAATAAAATTGATTTTTGCTTACTGATGTTGCATTCAGTGATCTAGCAATATTTGCTTAATAATTCTGATCATTTGTAGATTAATTTGGGATTTTTATAGATTTATTTAAAATAATGAAGTTTATTTATTCCTTTCTAATAATTTAGCTTTTTATTATTTTACTTGCCCTTTTTCATTTGCTAGCACCTTCAATGTTGGGGTTCTTATCTTTTTGCACCAATTTCACAGGAAACACTTGCTACATTTCTCCATGAACTATATAATATAACCATTAGCAGATTAAGAAAGTTTTCTTCATTCCCAGTTAACTAATAGTTTTTAGCATGAATGAATGTTGAAGATTTCAAATGCTGCTCCATCTATGGATATGATCATATATTTTTCACATTTTTAGATGAATTATGAATATAAATTTTCAAATTTAACCAATCTTGTATTTTAAAAGTTAACCAATTTTTATCATATGCTTTTAATAAAATGTTGGATTCATTTGCTAAAAGTTTGGGAATTTTGCTTTGATATGTTGAGTGACATTGGTTTGTATTTTCCTTGCTTAGGGTTCTATATTAAGCTTATACTAGCCTACTGGCCTTATAAAAAATGTTGGAAACTGTTGTTGTTTTTCAGTCTCTAATAGAGGTTAATGCATTGATTCTCTTCCCTTGTTTTTTCCCCCTGTGGTCTGTAGTAGCTTAAGTAACATAAATTATCTAGTCTATAAAGGTTATTAAGAAATAAGAAGTAAAACCAACTGAACCAGGTGTCTGTGTTTTTAAAAATTGTTCTTTAATTCCTTTTCTCCTCTTTCCTGGTTATTGTTTTGTTCATGTTTTCTGCTATCTTAATCAAAATTGGTAAATTATATTTTTGGGAAACCAGTCACTTTATTTAAATTTAAAATTTTATTTTTACTATAGAAAAATCTTAAAAATTAGATTTTAAGTTAATTTTGCAAATTAATGCCTCAACTGATAATTCAGTGGATGATAATCTTGAAATATTTGTTTATATAATTTGAACTCTTTGCTGTCCTAACTCCTACGTTTAAATGCTATCTTTTTTCACAAATTTTGATTTGTACCTTTCACTTATTTTTATGCTATCTCCGTTATTATCTCATCTCAAAAAGATTGATAATAGATAATATTTGATATCAATTCTTGCACCTGGTACAAAGACTTTTTCAGTACCTGATTCCTTCCAATTTCCTAGGTAGCTTTAATGTTTTCATGGAAAACATATCCAATTCACTTGCTTCCCAATTTTTTGACCGTATATCCAAAAACCTTCTCTTTCACTATATCTAAGCCACTGATCCCCACAACCACACATATCCACCTACTCCAACCTGATCCTTCTCTACTCTTCCCTGCCTGTAAATAGGCATGCTGAATTTGAGTTGTTTGTGAAAAATTAAAAAGATCTAACATATGCAGTTAAGTATGAGTCTAGAATCCAGAATAGTTGTATGGAATGGAGGCACAAAATCGACAGGCATGGCCCTGGAAAAGATAGCATGGGGATATAGTAGAGAATAAGAGTATGGGAGGACCTAGGATGAATGATGACTAACTTCAATTACTGAAAGGCCAGTTAGGGAAATCTGAGTCAAACTGGCAAAATAGGTAGAGACAGAGTGGCACAGAGATGACAAGAGAATCTAATGTCATGGAGAACAAGAGACTAGAGTGTTCTGAAAAGTGGGAATTTAGTGATACTGAGAAGTCAAGATCGGACAATGTCTGGTAATTTAAGTGTTGCTGATTTATTTGAATCAGTATTGAAAACCATTTTAGTGTCACAGAGGAATGGAAATCACAGTCAAGGAAGAAAATCGGAAAATAAAAGAAGTATCAGCAACTCTTCTGGAAATTAAATTGTGAAGTAGAGAAAGTAAGTTAATAGCTGGAGGAGGAAACTCTTACTTTATTTAATGCTATTTTATGAGTAAAGCATAGATGACAGTTTCTGATGTGTTTCTCTCAAAATGTTTTCAAACAGAATGCCTTCTCTCCATCTTCTCTTTCTATTGACCTCTACCACCACCTGCAGCACCATCCTCTCCTACCACCATCGCCAATGAGTGACTTCCAAGCTACTATCTTTCCTTAAAGGGACTATAGCAGCACCATACTTACTGATCTATCCAATCCTGCCCTCTACTAATTGTTTCTCCACACAAGGTCACAAGGTATGGTTGACATACTTTAATAGGTTCCCTTTGCTGTTAATATAAAGACCAAAATTCCTTAATTAATTTATCATGCCCCCTGTAATATGTTCCTGTTTTCTACTCCAACTTCATCTCATGACATTTCCTGCTTTGAACTTTAGGTGACACTGGATTTCTTTTTGTACCCTGAATATGACAAAAATATCACCAGTCTCTAAGTTTTGTAAGAGAAGGGATCAGCTGTCTTGCTGATTAAACTTTCTCAGGTTCTAGCAGAGTGTTGTGTATGTAAAAGGTGTTCAATAAATATTTTTTTTGAAAGAGTTAATGCACTTCTTATACTTAAATGAAATGTAGGGGGAAAGAGAGATATGGGGAGTGAAAGATAGGAAAAGAAGCAGAGAAGGGAAAGAGGAGAGGGAAAAAAAGAGGGGTAGGAAAAAAAAGAAGTGAAGGACAGGAGGGCAACAGTTACCCATTTTTTTTTTCTTTCAGATAAAATCCAAAATCTTTAATTTAGCTGAAACTTGCAAGGCCCTTAAAGATTGACCTCTACACTAAGTTGGAAACTTTCTTTTGGCCCTTTTTCCACACTCACCATAATACAACCCTAGACCTATAGCCTCCACTTGAGCCTTGGGAAATGGCATGCATTAGTTTCATATGAAATAATCTTTGTATTTTCTCTGACAATTAGGCTTTTGCATTGATATTCCTTCTGCCTGGATCATTCGTCCCTACCACCACCCAAATTCAAAACATTTAAAAACTGCTTCCCATTAAATCAAGTTTCAGCTTACGGCTTGCTTTCTTCTGAAAGTCTTTCTTTGTAGAACTGCAGTGAGGATTGCAGCTGTGGCTATGTGTGTGTGTGTATATATATATATAACTAAGACAGCTCCTGGCACAAGATATGTGCTCATTAAATAAAAATTGTTATTATTATTGTTATTATTACATAATATTTAGAGAGAAATGGAAGGAATTATGTTTTGGTTGGTCTAGAATTCACTACTGAACCGTGAAGGGGATTTTAGAGTTGAATTTTAATAACAACCATAGGTCAAAAAATGATTAAGTAAGTTTAATGAACTGAATTCCTATTAATTTTAAACCACATATAACTCACAATTTAAAACATACAGGCAGAATTTCTGTTGGTAGAATTTTTTAAACTTGAGGTTAAATGTTTTTTTCTGTTGTTGTTTTTTTTTTTTAATGCTTTTATTTCCTTTTATTTATTTATTTATTTATTTATTTATTTTTTTAGTGTAATACAACAATTGTTACACCAGGGATTTATTGTTTGTTGGAAGCTTGCAGTGATTAACAAGTCCCATACTGTTCTGGCATATCCCTTTGAGACCTCATAGGTGGGAGAAGTTGTGGGTTACACAGACAATGATGGCTTCACTACAGAATGAGTATCTTCATCCCAGAATCCATTCTTTTCTTCACTTGAGGAGCAACTTCAAAGAAAATTCTGCTTTATTGCCTGTGGCATAAGATCAGTTCTTAGGAATAGTGAAATATACCGGTTTTATTTTGTTTTGTTTTGTTTTGTTTTTCCTAAACAATCAGTCTTGTTTTCTTTAAAAAGACAAAGCCTTGCCTAAGCCCCAGGCCACCTCTGGCAGGGAGGAAGCTTGGGGAGCTGCGTCAGCTTCTCCGGGAAATTACAGGCTACGCTGCGGAGGACAGTGATCATCCTACTTTGGCAGTGCAAGCCACCCCAGGAGCTATTCTGTGGCAGGAATTGGAAGCTCCATTTCCCAAAAACAGGGGAGGAAAAGATAGTTGGTGACCGATTTCAGCTACCGATTAGTAAATTTGGCTGGCTAAAGTATAACCCTAAGAACAGCTAAAGTTTGAGCCTTTCCAAGTCAGAAGGAGGCTGATAGCTGCCATTTTGACCCCACCCCCAGCATGAGGGGAAGTGGGGCTGGCTGAAAATCACAGAGACAGTAGAGACCAATTTCTTTCACCCAGATTGGCCTGCAGCTGTAGCCTAGGCTTCAGCCCCACCTCTAGTAGGGAGGAAGCTGACAGGCCCTGCACCAGCCTATCCAGGTAACTGTAGGTACATTTAGCTAGCACAGACTGAATAATCTGAAATCTACCGGACAACTGTAGTCATCTTGCACTGCACTGCATAGATTGCTGCCCACACCTGCACCTCAAACCAACTCCAGGCAGGGGAGAAAGGGGCATGAAGCTTCATCAGTCTCTCTGGGCACCTACAGTCTAGGCCTGCATGAGTTGGATTATTCCACACAGCTGTGGCTCTGTCCCTATCCCTGGCAGAGGAGAAAGTTGGGAGAAGCTTCATTGGACCTTGGGGCAATGAGGGTAGCTTGAGCCTCCACAGCTTATAGCACCACCTACATCCTTGGCTCCTACTACAAAACCAGTAAGGGAGAAAGGGCAGGAAGCCCTAAACTAAAGAGAAAAACTGCACCCAGAATAAATACTCTAGTAAGCCAGATGTCAAGACACCAACAAAAAAATTACAATCCACACTAAGAAACAGGAAGACATGGCCCAGTAAAGGAACAAGATAAGCCTTCAGATTACATAAAGGAGTTGAGACAACTCATCATAGCTGTTCAAACACATCTCCTTAAAAAATTCAATGAGATTGCTAAAGAAATTAAGGCTATTAAAGAGACATTGGATGAGCACAAAGAAGAATTTGAAAGCATACATAGAAAAATAGCAGGTCTTATGGGAATGAAAGGTGCAATAAATGAAATTAAAAATACACTGGAATCATGTAATAGCAGATTTGAAGAGGCAGAAGAAAAGATGGATGAGCTTGAAGAAATTGTCTCTGAAAGTGAACATACAAAAGAACAGATGAAGAAAAGATTGGAAAAATTTGAACAAGTTCTCAGGGAACTAAACGACAGCAAGAGATGTGCAAACATATGTGCCATGGATGTCCCAGAAGGAGAAGAGAAGGGAAAAGGGGCAAAAGGAATATTTGAAGAAATAATGGTAGAAAATTCCCTAACCCTATTGAAGGACATAGATACCCATGTCCAAGAAGGATGACGTACTTCCATCTGAAAAAAAACAAATAGACCAACTCCAAGACACATACTAATCAGAATGTTAAATTCCAAAGACAGAGAATTCTGAAAGCAGCAAGAGAAAAGTAATGCATAACATATAAGGGATACCCAATAAGATTAAGTCCTGATTTCCCACCAGAAACCATGGAGGCAAGAAGACAGTGGTATGATATATTTAAGATACTGCAAGAGAAAAACTTCCAACCAAGGATCTTATATCCAGCAAGACTGCTTTTCACAAATGAGGGTGAGTTTAGAATATTCACAGATAAACAGAAACTGAAAGAGTTTGTAACCAAGAGACCTGCTTTGTAGGAAATACTAAAGGATGTGCTACAGTCTGAAAAGAAAAGACAGGAGAGAGAGGCCTGGAAGAGAGTCTAGAAATGAAGATTATATCAATAAAAGTAATTGAAAGTGTCAAAAGAGTGGTGAAAATAAAATATGACAAATAAAACCCAAATATTTAGGAATAAACATCCAAAGATGTAAAGCACTTGTATTCAGAAAACTATAACTCATTGTTGAAAAATATTTTTAAAGTCCTAAATAATTGGAAGAACATTCCATGCTCACAGATTGGAAGACTAAATATCATTAAGATGTCAATTCTACTCAAATTGATATACAGATTCAATGCACTCCCAATAAAAATTCCACCAGCATTTTTAAATAAATGGAAAACATGATTATCAAATCTATTTGGAAGGGTAAAGGGTCCTGAATAGACAGAAACATCTTAAAAAGGAAAAGCAAAGTTGGAGGTCTCTCATTTCTGGACTTTAAATCATATTACCAAGCTACAGTGGTAAAAACAGCATGGTACTGGCATAAAGCCAGACACATAGACCAATGGAACTGAATTGATGGTTCAAAAACAGACCCTCACATCTAGGGTCAAGTGATTTTTGACTAGCCTGTCAAACCAACCAGCTTGGGCAGAACAGTCCATTCAACAAATGATGCTGAGAAAACTGGATATCCTCAGCAAAAGAAGGAAAGAGGACCCCTATCTCACACCTTATACAAAAATTAACTCAAACTGAATAAAAAACTTAAATATAAAAGCAAGAACCATAAATCTTCTAGAAGAAAATGTAGGAAAATATCTTCAAGACCTAGTGGTAGGTGGTGGATTCTTAAAAGAGATAAGAGGCAGACTGAGATGGACTACTGATATTGTACATAGAAGTTTTAATTAGCTTTACTGTACAAGTGTGGAAATGTACAGAGTTGATGGTAACACATTATAGTGAGTAACAGCTGGTTTATAAATGGGGATGTGGCTGAAAATGGTAGTCTAGGATGTAAATGCCAATTGACAGAAAGCTAGAGAATAATCTAGGGACTGAATAGCACAGTAAACCTAGAGGCAGATGAGAATTGTGGTTGATGGTACAGATGCAAGAATGTCCTTTGTCAGCTAGGGCAGATGTACATCACTGTTGCAGGGTGGTGGGAATGTGGAGAGGCATGGGAAAAATACAACTGGAGTGACCTATGTACTGTGGTTAACAGTAATAATGTAATATTCTTGCATCTATGCCAAAGATGTACTGTGTTGATTAAGGAGGAGTGTGGAAAATATGTGTCAAACGTATGTTATGGACCTGGTAATGGTCGGATGATATTATCTCATAATCTGTGGTAAATGTTTCCCCACAGTGTGGTGTGTTGATAGAAGGGTGTCGTTTGGGAATTCTACACATGTGCACAATTGTTTTGTAAGTTTACAACTTCTGTCATGAAGATATATTTAAAAAATGATAATAGGGTGGGTTGGGGGAAAAATACACCAAATGTAAGATAAAGACTATAATCAGCAGTAAGAGTTTGACAATATTATTTCATAACTTGTAACAAATGTCTCACAACAACGCAAAGTATTTGTGGAGGGTTGATGTATGGGACGACTTGTATGATGTTATGAATGTTTGCTGTGTAAGTTCACAACTTATGCTATACACTTATTGTTCATGTATAAATGATATAAAAATAATAGTAATAGTAGAGTGGTTTGGGGGAAAATACTTTGGTTAGTAGTAATATTTTGAGGATGCTCTTTAATCTTAGTTAAAAATGTTTAACAACAATGAAAGGTATTTGTGGTAGGGTGAGGTATGAGAGCGCTGTATGATGTTATGTACATTTGTTTTGTAAGGTCACAACTATTGCTATACACTTATTGTTTATGTATGTTCATGTATGAGAGAGATACTTCAATAAATTTTTAAAAAAGAGACAAAGCCCTGAAACAAAGAAATAAACAAAAAACTCACAGAGTTTTAGTTATCTCATTAATAGGATAAATTGACAAAAAATAATGAAATAATTCTCCTCTGTGTTTGACACCATTATAGCAACACTTCACTTAAAATCTGCAATCAGAATCTGCATAGTAAAAGGCAAAGAGGTGTCTTAGTGAATCAGTACCTTGATTCTTCAAGATTCCATGTTGGGGCTATTCTATAATCATCACAACTCTAGATCAGTTTCAAAATATTGAATTGATTTAATCATAAATATGTTATACCACATGTTTCAAAGGAAGTGGAGTAAGTAATTTGTTCAGCAAATATATAGTGCATATCTACTGTGTGGCAGATACTATTCCAGTCACTGAGAATATAGCAGCAAACAAAACAGACAAAAATTTCTGCTTTTCTTTAGTTCCATTCTAACGTGGGTGGAGAAATTAATGAACAAATACAAAAATAAGTCATAAAATTATGTCAGGGAGAATCTTAAGTGGTATTTTATTTTTATTTATTTATTTATTTTTTAAAGATTTTATTTATTTATTCATTTATCCCCCCCTTACTGCTTGTGTTCGCTGGGTCAGCTAACCACGCCGTGCGGGTGGGCTTGCCTTCACCAGGAGGCCCCGGGAACCGGGCCTGGGGCCTCCCATATGGTAAACGGGAGCCCTACTGATTGAGCCACAGCCGCTTCCCTTAAGTGGTATTTTAAAAACAAAACTAAGCAGGATATAAGAAGACAAGAGGAAGTACCAGGATTGGGCAGAGTGGCTAATTGAGGAAGGGTATGAGGTTGACTTCTGATAAGGTAGGAGATAAAGTAGAAGAGACTTGAAGCTGTTAAGAAAGTTGCCAGCAGGTATCTGAGGAAAGAACATTTCCAAGGACAGAGAAGAACAAATGGAAAGACCTGGAGGTGAGGTTGTGTTTAATGTGTCTGGGGAATGGTTAAGGAAACTAGTATGGCTCGAGCCCGGTAAAGCATTTAAGGTATGTGGTTAGAAAGGTAGCTGGGGAACCACATTTGAGGGCCTGAAAGCAACCAGCACTTACTTTACTGAAATAGTAAGTCATCTGAGTGTTTTGTAAGAAAAAGTACATGATTTACATTGGTTAACTCATGGAACAAATTGACTCAACAATGTGGAATTTCTCAAGTCCAACAGACACACACAACTATCCAATGCATGTGTTCCAGAATGGTGTGTGGTTTTCTTCTATTTGATAATTCAAGGACTCACTCTGGCTCCATCTTTTGGTGCCACAATCCTCTGGGTTCTGGCTGCCATCTGCGGTTAGTCAGTGAATTGGGAAAAAGCCTAGAGAAGGTCCACCTACTTCTTAAAAGCTTTGGCTTGGAACACATGTTAAAGGTGAAAACTGTTCACCTGCCACATCTAGATGAAGGAGGGGTCTGGGAAATCAAATCTTCAGGATATCACAGTGATATTCCTATACTATGGAAGGGCGTGGGGCATGAATTTTAGATGATTATTAGCTATTTCAGCCAATTGATATAACTTACATTTATATTATGTTATGATCACTCTGGCTGCTAGTTGAAAGCAAAGTGAAAGCTGGGCAAAGAACATATGTAGAGAAAATAGATAGGATGTCTTGCTCCTTTTATAAGCCAGATGAGAGATGATAGTTTGAACTAGAATGGTATCCATGGAGATAGTGAGCAATCATAGGAATCTGTCTATATTTTGAAGATAGAGCCTTAGAATTTGCAGACACATTGGATATGTGATGTGTTGGAAAAGGAGGAGTCATGAATGACACTATTTCTCAGTCTGAGCAACTAAAGAATGAAGTTGCAGGAAGAGTTATATTTAAAATTTATTTAATTTTTGAAAATAATGACTGATAGCTAAGTTTTAGAAATATTACATTTCTGATGCCTTTCAGTGATCCAAGTAGAAGTGTCAAAAGAGCAGTTAGGTATATGAGACTGGATTTTGAGAGGGAGATTCAAGCTAAAGCTAAAATTTGGGAGTAGTCAACATGTGGATGGTTTTAAAGTCATGATAAAATAGCCTGTGAGTGACTGTAGAAAAAGTAAAGGAAAAATCTGAGGATTGAGTGTAAGTCCTGGGGTATATCAACCTTTAGAGTACAATCAGTAAGAACCAGCAAAGCAGACTGGGAGGAATAGTCAGAAAGTTAAGTAAAATAAAACATGGAGCATGAGGAAATTATTTCAAAGAAGACAGAGTTAATCAAGTACGTGAAAAACTGCTAATAATTTATGAAAATGAGGACTAATAATTGACCATAGGTTTTAGTAATGTAAAACTCACTGGCCAAAAAAGTCAAGAGAAGATTTGGTTGAGTGGTGGTGGTGGTGGGGGTGGGGGTGAGTGAATGGATTCAAGAGAGAAAGAAAGAAAATAAAGACAGTGAATTAAAAAAAAAAATTGAGGAATAAAGCAATAAAGGGAAACAGAAAAATGGGATGTTAGCTAGAAGAGGATGTGAAGTCAAAGGGATTTTTAAAATGTGAGAAATTATAGCATATTTATAATTGAAATGAAATGATATAGTAGAGAAGAAAAAATGAAAATATTGAAGAGAGCGGGGGCAAATGCTGAGGGAAGTGCTTTGAATAGGCAAGAGTTAGCTAATAAACTGAGGAGTTTGTCTTGGAAACAATGACAGAACCTCCATAATAATAAGAAAAGGAAATAACAGGCAGGTAGGTGGGAAGATGTGGTGGTGGGAACATGTGGAAGTTATCTTTCAATTGCTTCCTTTGTCTCAGTGGAATAGGACTCAAAGGCATCATTTAAGAATGAAGATGAAGGAAGATGCTGGGGATTGGAGTAGACCTCTGGGAGATCTCAAAGCAAATGGACTCAAAGAGCATGGCACACCTGCTAACATCATTAAGGACCTACTGAGGTTAGTGACCATGGGTGTTTTTGTAATTTTTTCCGGTGTATTTAGCTATGTGGGTCCAGATGCTTAGTAGGTAGAAAAGAGGATTTAACCAAGTTTAGGGGTAGTGCCAGGCAGGTGAGATGAAGGGAAAGTGGAGCAATGGAATTGAAAATATGTGCCAAGTAATGATTATAATGTAAGTAATGGAATCTGAATTGGGTAAGGAAAGAAGTAAAGAGAGGGCAGGGACAGTGAGGGATAGTGAAAAAGCCACAGGACCAGTGGATTTAGATGTCACTGCAGTTGTAAGATTACCAGAGGTGCGATACTTGGGTGGTGGGATTTGCAAGTGGGGTGAGTGAAATTAAGCAGGGGGAGGGAGAGCACATTTATTGGTAATGAGAAAGTTTAACACATGATCATGGGAATAATTGGCTGAGAAAGGTGAAGGACAAAGTTAATGGAGGCGTGGAGTACAGGGAACCAAGAAGCCAGAAAATTGGAAGGGTTATTTATATGGATACTGGAATCATTATGAATTAGCACGTAAGTAAAATTTCAAATGACTCAGGTAAGAACTAAGCTTTTCAAGGAATGAATAGAGTAACAGGGCTTGGGAGATGAAAGCAACAAAATACTAATGGATTTTATGGAGGAGGGTGGGAGACTGCCCTGGAAGGGCAGCCTCTGAAAGACACCTGGCAGGAAGATTTTTAAGGGAATGAAGGATGTGGGAGAGAGAGAGAGAAAGCAGCCACCACTTGAGAGGGCTGCAAGGTAAGCAGTGTCCTGACAGGTGAGACAATGCAATTAAAGCAACAAAATAAAGGCAGGGGATTTCGCAGGTGACCGACAGTGGATCAGTTACAAAATACCCAGTGATTTTTCAACTTCAAAAATCAATGATTCATAGTTTGGCCTCCAAAGTTTTGCTTATAAAACTATACACACTAGTCACTGTATTATCATATTTTCTTTACAGATTGAGAGGTAGAGACACATATGATGCCAAATTTCACATGACTTTTCTGGATGTAAAATATAGGGAGCCTTGGCTTTGCTCCACTTACAGAAATTGCTATTGTAAATATCCCTTTAAGTTTATTTTCAATTTTCAGAAAGGGGGTCATGAGCAGGCATAAAAGCAATAAACTATCAAACTTCCTGAAGGGAAAGATATGAAAAAATGCTGATGAGAACATCCACCTGGACCAGAGAAGAAATGATACTAAGAGGACCTTAAAGAGTCTCTACAATTCCCCTAAATTCCAGGAAGTATTCTTAGGAGAAATGGTGATGCCTGGAAACCACACCCATTTCTGGGATTTTGGAAACTTCTGATTGGTATAAGTAACTTTAAGAAGAAACAAATATTTCGTATTTTAGAAAACCCCTAATTACCTAAAAATGACTCTTTAATCAAGTCATGGAGTAAGCAGGAAATGGACACGTGTGTATTTTTCACAATCTCTGTCAGAAATCGGTGAAATGAATGAGTGGAAGTAACTATATAATTTATAAAGGACTATTTTTAAACTCTTTTCTGTCTAGATTTATGTTCATGGTGTGAAACATTTACCTTATTTCATCTTATGTGATGTATGTTAGAAGAGTTAAAAACAATTTGTTCTTAACTGAATCTCTCTTGAAATTCCAAAAGAGGGTGAAGTGGAGACTGAGAATATATATTCTTAACAATTAGAAAAACTTCTTATATATCTTCTTTCATATCTCTTATTTTTAAAATATCTCCCACAAGGAAGTGGCTTCCTAAATGCCCTCTCCTTTCTAAAACACCCACAATCTCTCCTTGACCTTTGGTTCTGTTAACCTTATAATTTTTCTCATTTCCATTATTCTATCCTGTGTGCTGCAACCTCTAACTATATAAAAACATCCAAAAAATCTCTTGGTAAGACCAAATGCTCTTTAGCTGAATTGGGTTACATAACGGGTTGCGAAAATTCAAGCTTTAGGATCTTACTCCTGGACAAATAAGTTGTAGTTGAGGGTTGAGTGGAAGTGTGTGAAAAAGAGAAATCTTTACTTGAGCTTCACGATTTTCAACTATAAAAACTAGTAAAATGTATTTACATTAAGCTTCTAAAATCAAATTATACTGAATCTTTGTTTTAGTTTAAATTTGAATAAAAATGAAAATTCCTCCTGCTTATCACATCTTACATGGATTAATTCCTTATCCAAATATTCTTTTCGTCCTGCTCTATAGCTCTTAAGGAGCTTCTCAATGTCATCCCCATGAAAGAGAGAAGGGCATTCAAGAAGATGCTTCCAACACTGAGTTACACACATGGTTGGGGGAAACAGGGAGCTACCATTCTTCAGAAAGCTCTTAAAGTGAAACAGACCACAAATTCTCTAATTAACAAGAGCAGACTCAAGGCAAGCAGGCAGCCTCCTGTTTACCTCAAGACGAGGAAGGAGACCAGCTGGCTTTTCCTCAAAGATAGCAAATGCTATTTATTGCTGTGTGAAAGAACCTTGCCAGATTAAGTGTATTTTTTTTTTTTTAAGTTTTTCCAACCCCTAAGGAAGACGAGTTTGTTATGAGAATGTTTTGAACAAGTTAACTCTGTATCGTTCTTTGCCTTGCTTACCCATAAAATTAAAATTATAATACTTGGCCTCCCCTCCCTTACCTCACAGACTTGTTAGGAGGACCAGCTAAGTTGATTTTTGTGAAAATATTAGAAAACTAAATTATAGGTAAATTCACAAGTGTAAAATATAGTTCTATATATCCTGGTTATCATCATTGTTATTAGGTCAATTTAAACATTATGCTTTCTTCTGAACTAAAATTAATAGGAGAAGGGTTTGACTACTGTGCACCTCTTGGGGCATGTAGAACAATTTTTGGAATAAAACATTATGAATATTAAGCATTCACGTAAAATAACTTGTCTGCAGCATCAGCTTTGAGGCTTCTAGGCTAGAATGTGCATTTATATTTGTTACACCATTTTCTTTGGTATTTCTGTGTGTGAGAAATTGACAAACTTCTGTGAAAAACGAAAAACAAATTAGTTGCTAATACAAAAAAAAAAAAAAAAAATGGAAGGAAAAGAATAATCAAAGCAACTGGCTCCATAGCAGAACACTTAAATAACGTAAATAAAAACAAAATGGTAGCTGAGAAATCATTAAGATAATAGGCTATTTCTAGACATAGCAACTACTTTTTCTATTGATTTAGAATACAAAGAAAACCATTTTGATATCTTCATAAAACATTTATGGAATGCACAAACAATTTGTTTTTAAGAAAGAAATTCACTTTGTAAGCCAAGTGTTCAGAGATATCGCTATTACCAATAACTCAGTGCGAGGCCCTGTCAGTTAGAAGAGACTTCAATAATGATCCAGTTTTTTTTTTTTTTTTTTGGGGGGGGGGGCGGGGCTAGGATTTAAGGACACTACTGCCATTTAGGATGGAGAAATTGTTCATTGTGCTTTGGAAATGCTCAGCATCCCTGTTCTCAGGGAAATAAACATTGAGAGGCTCTGCTGGCCATTAATACAATCTAATATGCCAAAATAGCCAACAGATTTCTAGTGCCCACCCTAACTGGTAGTAAACCCCACCCCAGCTAACCTGGGGAGCCACTTCATTTTACACACCAGGAGCCAGAGTCCCCAGGAAGTTAATCGATTCTCCAAAGCCACAGAGCAGTCACCTTTCCATCTCAGTACTTTTCCACTACCTCATCCTGCCTCCTCTCCAAGTCTCCTTAAAGTGTGTTGGGCACAACTCTGGAAAACTAAAAGACAAACTAATGGATATTCCCTTTCTACAGCGGGAATAAGGAGACAGCAGTGAGTTCTTTTAAACTGCTTCAAGAATTCACAACAAGTACATATTATATTTGTGATTTTTAAAACAAAGAAAAATTAAAAGAATTCTTTTTGCTACCTTTTCTTTCTATTCCTAAGATAGTTTAGAAGAAGAGATTTTATAATATTCAGTGGATAATTTGTTTCCATTTTGGTACTTAGAAATGACATCAAATGTTGTTCTGGAGGGTTGCATGATTATCACTCTCACTCTCTCTTTCTTAGAATTGTATTAGGAATTCTGAATAGAATTTTCCTTGCATTTTATTTAAATTTCTCATCCTTACTCTCTTTTCCTCCTCCCCCACCATACTATGTAATGTTCATGGCACAATGAAGTATTTCCAAATTTCATATATTCACCCTCATATACTGAAAAATATCAAAATCATGACAGGATAAAAAGGAATTGGACCATTGAAAACACAAATGACAAAATGCTTACTTTTTTTTCTTTCTAGGTACAGCATTTACAAATGCTGTGGGGTAAAAGGCAGAATTAGTTGAAGTTACTTCCAACACTGAGAAATAAATTATCCATTTGAAAAAAATATCATTTACTGACATAAGACTAGGGGAATTGTTCATTTTGTCACATTTTTCTTCACCAAAGCCTTTCCTCCCACATAGGGTCAACTCCTCTCTTCCTTTTCCCCTGCATCCACATTTGCTGGGATTTAACATCCCCTTTGAATTTATCGTTGTCATAGAAACATGTGTTTCTAGTTGACCTTTTGTTTTTCAAAAGGAGAAATAAATATGCCACCCACTTAGGGGGGCCGACAAAAGGCTATTCTCAGAGAATTGCATCTTCCCAGCTGTAGAGGCTAACACGCTCACAAAAACAGCCATCTCCCTGCCTTGTTGACAGTGACAGGAAGACAGTGGACGCCAGCTGTTCTAAGGCTGAAGCTTCGTGAACTCTTTCCTATTAGGCTACATCCTGCCTCTCTTTTAGGATTGAAAGAATGTTTCAGGTCAAATAAAGAACAGTCTTATGCAATAGAACCCCAGGATTAATCTTTTGAAAAATTACAGCAAGCAGGTCACCCGAGGTGAAGGGTTAGGGATAAAATGTGTCTGATTAGGCATAATAGAAATATGCTGTATGATATAGATCAGAATGCCTCAAGGGAAAAGATCCTAATGTTTATAATTCCTGCAGTCCGTAAACAGAGTTTAGATTCAGAAGTTAGTTTGGATATCGAGACTTAGAATCTCTGCCCAAATCACATCACTGTTGTTGCTAGTCTGTTAAGTGCCATTGTGTGGAGTTTAAAAAAGCGCCCTCTCTGGGGAGTTGTCACGGCGTGCCTTAGTGAGGTGCTTTAACAGCAAAATATATGAGAGAGGGAGTGGATGCGGCTCAAGCAGTTGAGCGCCTGCCTCCCACATCGTAGGTCCTGGGTTTAGTTCCTGGTGCCTCCTGAAAAGACAAAAACAAAACAACAAGCAAAACAAATGATATCACAGATGTGGCTCAGGGGTTGAGCGCTGGCTTCCCACATACAAGGTCCAGATTCAATCCCCAGGCCCTGGTACCTTAAAAAAAAAAAAAAAGGTATATGAGAAAGTCCTGCTTGGATATCCATCTGCAAACTTGACATCTCAACTCAGATTTCCCAAACATCTTTGATTTAATATGGAACTCTTGTTTTCTGCAAAACTGTTTTTCCTCCAGACCTTTCCAAGTCAAAAACTGGAAGCCAAATCCACACATTTGTTCAAGCCAAAATTCTCATGGTCCTTCTAGAGCCTTCCCCTCATTCTCATGACCCCCCACCCACCTGTTTGTCACACATACACTGCCAGCAAGTCCATCAGCCGCACCTAAAATAAAAGTCTAATTTTCCTTTTTCGCTGACACTCCCAATCTATCACCTTTCACTGGCCTATAGTAGTAGCCTCTATTTAATCTCCTGCCCCCACTGTGTCCCACTATCACCCTCCATTCTCCTCAAGGCAACCAAAGAGTTCTTTTATAAAGATGAACCAGCTCAATCCCCTACTAAAACCTTTAAGTATTTCTTCCAAATTCTCTAAGAGCTAAGCTCAAGGTCATTATCATGGCCTACAAAGCCCTGCAATTCTGACCCCTTCCTAGTTCTCTGCTCCTCTCACACCACTATCTACCTCACTTACTACACTCCATTCTCTTCTCTCAAACATATCAGTGTTTCCTGTTCAGACCTGTGCATGTGCTAATCCTCTGCCCGAACTCTTCTTTGCCTCTGCTTTCACATGATCTGCTGCCTAAATTCATTCAGCACTGTGTTCTACTAGCACCTCTTCAGAACACCCTTCCCTGACAAGCTTCTTTATGATAAAGATAAAATTTAATTACTTGAATTAATTAAAACCTCTTAAAACAGAAATCTCTCTCCCAGTTACTATTTTGTCAACCTGATTATTTCCTCTAGAATAGTTATTGTAATCTAAAATTATCTTTTTTTTCCCTTTATTCATTGGCTGTCTCAGCCTACTAGAAGGTAGCAATGCTGACTGTGACTAAAGCATTGTTTTATAATATGGTGAGAGCTTTCTCTATGCATGTGTACACACTCAATCACACACACACCTATATATATATCATGACTTTTTATGGAAAATCTCTTACTTTATGAGAAAACCAATCTCTCCTATCTCTATCTAGTGCTGATGACACATTGGTACATTTTCTTTTTTCTCTTACATTTTAGTCTCCTTAAGTTTTCTAGACTTGCAAAGAAGCACAATTAAGGATAATGCAAAGGAAAGAACAGGGCAATCCACAGCTAGTTTTGTGTGGTAATCTAGTACCCAGATCACCATTCCCCAAGGGATCTTTTCCAAAAAATCACTTTGATTTGTTGTTTTAAAGGAGATTTACAAATGTCTTGCCCTCCTGGTTTGGCATGGAAAAGTGGATAAACATGCTTGAACTCACTACATGCTGCAGGGCACATGTGTATAGATTAATATACCACACTCCGAAATTTTTTTTCTCCCACAATATACACACACAATCATCCAAACAGAACACACCCTTTATGGGTCTAAGTAGTTCTGGGTGGTCTGGAACCGGAACCCTTCTCACATTGATAGTCAGTATATTCTGCTTGATGTCCTGAACCCAAAGAAATCAAATGTCCACTCATTATATATTATTACCTTGTTAGCTTTGAAAAGTGTACCTTCAATTAAAACTATCACAGATATTTTAATGTAAAGGCAACAGACACATACTTATGCCTATGTTTTCATTTCTTCTTCCATAGACAGTGACAACAAACTTTCAAAAGTTGTATCTTAGTTTTTAACAGTAAATTAAATGGCATCATATTTTTCCCTTTACCTTCAGAACCATTCTTACTGCAAGCCAATTACTGTTTTTTGTATCTAAAAATGTCTTTATCCCACCAAATGATAATATATATTTTCTCTTTCCTTCTTAATTGTAATGAGTTCCCATAAATCTTTATACATGTATCATATATATATATATATATATATATATATATATATATATATATATATA
>JAKSZT010036119.1:23934343-24087551 GCA_026826555.1 Tolypeutes matacus | reverse complement strand
ATATATATATATATATATATATATATATATATATATATATATATATAAATTACATGACTCTAAGGATCTTTGGAAGAGAACATTTAGAAACCAAACATATGGCCATCATGTCTCTTCCCAAGACAATTTCTCTCACTCTTGCCTTGGAATTCCATTTTCGCATAATCCAGTGGTTTACAAATTGATTCTTTAAATTCTTAGAAGTTCCAAGGTGTAGTGTCAAAGAATATGATGTGATGAGGTGAGGAAGAGACCTTAGAGTTCCCCACCAAAGAAGATCCTCTTTATCTTCTTTAAGTAACAGAATCATGGATATTATTTATTTGGAAGAAATTATTTCCACTCCAAAAAAAGCTAAAAATCAACATTTGACCCATGATTCATGCAACTCTGACAGTAGGAGACAAGGACAGGCTAAGCTGGACTAGCACACCAGCTACCACCCAAAGAACTTGAGTCTCCAAGGCACTGAACTATTTATACTTCCCAGCAGCCTTGGAATCTCTTCTGGTCTATAGGAGAAGCTCAGACCTTCCCATGAATGTACCCAGAAACACAGTAAATAATATCATTGCCTTTAAAGTGGAACACATTCCTCGAAACTTGGTTATCGTTGTTATATAGTAGCTTACATTTATATCCTTTACATTTTCTATTTCCTCTTCTTGATTCTGATTATATTGTTCCTTAAGCCTACCATACCTCAAGGGTAATCCTCACTTCTTTCGCAACCAACCATTGCCCAATAAAAAGTCCAAATCTTCCTTCTAGACCTAATTAAATATCTATCTCTTCCATGAAGCTTCCTGTGAGACCACCAGTCTGAAAAGATCGACTTGTACTTCGGTTTAGTGCTGACATCATCTTGCCTCACTTTATTGTCACTTCATTCCTGCTTGCCCCTTGAGAACAGACCTGTGTCTAACATTTTGGTATTTACCTCTACTCTCCCCCCCTTCACACCAGCACATAATATAATTCCTTGCACATAGTAAATGCTCAATAGGAGATATGGATTTGGATTTGTTAGAAAGGTTGATGACCAATAAAAGTTCTTAAATTTAGGCACCAGAAACCAACTCAGGCTAATTCAAGCAGAAAATGAACCTATTAAATAATATTTAATATTTGTACTTGGAGGCTACACCAAGACAATATCCAAAGTGACACCAGAGAATTGAGCCCATATGGACCCCTATGCAACCACCATGGAAAACATGAACAGGTTGGTGGAATCACACCCATTGCCTCTTTTCTAGAATTTGATGTAATTAAGATTGCTGCCTTATCTTTGCCAGAGTGAATTTCACACCAGCCCTGCTTCTTTGCATTAAAAGCTTTTGTGTCAAAGAATCAGAATCTGGTGAGGTTGCATTTAATTGACTGATTCTGTGCTCTAGTTTTTTTTTGTTTGTTTGTTTTGTGTTTTTTTTTTTTTTTTTTCTTCTGTGGAAGCTAGTCTCTGTCTCTACCAAAATTCATCAGGTAGAGACAGGTATCCAGAAATAGAAAAGGGTTAGAGGCTGAATGTACAAAATGAATGCTATTACATGTATCATTTTCCATTTCACTTTTCACAATTTAAATTAATTCAAATATCCAAGTCCTAACTTTCTCAACTCTAAGGAAAAAAAATATCCTTAATTTCTATTTGATTCTATACAGTATTTGGCTTTTAGTCCTATCACAAACCTATAAAGATTCTGTTTAAAGTCATTCCCAAATCCAATATTTCTGTTGTAAGGAATAAAAGTATTCTGTGTGAAACTCATTGTATCCAAACTTCTTTAGCCATCTATAGCATGTCTCTAGTTAGTCCCTGTTTCTAATATAATTGCTCTCTGGCAATTGATTAAAACAATACCTAGTACCTATGTTATTTGTATCACCATCGCCTTACAACAGCTCTCTTTCCAACACTCATTTTCCAGCTCAAACACCAGATCCATTTACTACTTTTCCTGGAACTGTTGATTTATCTTGCTATTTTATCAGGACACAGTTGTGCCTGCATCTACTGTTTGATTACTGAAACTGAGGAACAGAGAACTTTATTGTGATAGAAGTTCTTATTCTTTTATAATATTACAGTCTCCAAAACCAAATCCATCTCCTCCCATCATTTGAGGCTTACATAAAATTTCTCCGGGTTTAAATGACCACAAATATGGCCCTTAGTTCAACTCCATGACATAATAGTCAATGTATCCACATAACTCATTACTCAGCAGCATTTTCCATTCCTTTGCTAAGTAGAGTAGATTTTTGTAATATATCTTTTTTAAAAGAAATCTTCGATGCATTGGAATTTAACTCATTTTAACAAACTCATGTTGAAGTGAAATATGAATCATACTTTTTTAGGTGTTGTTAATTGAACCTAATTAAGGCAATGTCTCTACCTTCCAGGAGGTCATGAGAAAACAGAGGAGAAAGATAGTGGACAAAAAATTACTAAACAATGTGAAAAGTACAGAGTAAAAATAGGTTTAAGATACAATGATAATCTAGCCTGGTGAAAGATGTAAAGATCCCTGGGCACAAGGATCAAGTTTTCTGAAGTAGGTGATGTCCATGTGAGTTTTGAAAGATGTGTAGGGGATTTCCAAGGATGACAAGAGAAAGAAGAAGTGTCTCTCTAAATTCCAAAATCTTGAAGCAGCATTTTCGTGTTTGGAAAACTTTAATCAGTTTATGAATAAGCTGGATGTGGCTAGATAAGTACATAGAGACCAAAGCATGCAAGTCCTTATATGCCTGCCAAAGTAGTTTGGCAATAATTTCACTTTAATCTTGTAGGTGATGGGAAGCTGTTTGGGGGAATTTTGAACAGGAAAAAGACATGATTGGACTGATATTTTATATTTATTGTAGAGATCCCTCTGGCAGTGTGTGGAGGATGGGATGAAGGGGGCAAAATTGGAAGTAAGAAAGTTAGGTGAATAGGAAAATAATGTAGTCCTACGTGCAAAAGATGATAAAAGCATCATGACTAATGGAAAGTAGGTAATAAGGGATAGATGTTGATTTAATTCCAGGTTTCTTTCTTGGAAGACTGTGTGTCCCCAGCCAGGACAGGAAGTAAGAGACTAAAGCTCAGTGGAAGAGTGGAGAAAACAATTTCCAATGAGATATTTTTAGTGCAAATATTCAATAGGCAACAGGTTCTATGGGTGAGGCAATTTGCAGAAAAGTATAAACTAGATATAAAAGTTGAAAATTTTCAACATGTAGGTGGTAGGAATTTAGGTTTTCTAGGGAAGAAGATATAAACTAAGAAGAGATTTGAAGTTAGAAACAGAAATGTAAATGGCAGGTGGGAAAAAAAAATAGCAAATGAATCAAGCATGTAAGAAGAGAACTAAGAGATAATGGCATAGAAACCAAAGGCATAGAGTTCATAATAAAATACAACTAGAAAGCAATATAGTATGTTGGAAAAATTTTTCAAAGATGGAGATATTGAGCAAATATCTAATCTGAAAGAAAGAGATCTGTAGGAAATAAAAGATGAACCAAGGGGGCGGATGTGGCTCAAATGGTGGGGCATCAAGCTGCCATATGGAGGGAACTGGGTTCGATCCCTGGGACCTCCCGGTAAAATAAAATATATATATATATAGAAGGTGCATGGCCTGCCAGGCTCTGTGTGCTGGTGAGCCACCAGGCCTCGGGAGTCATGCAGCAAGATGATGACATAACAGGAGAGAGACGCAGGGGAGAGTCAAGACGAGATGCTCCAAAAACCAGGAACCGAGGTGGCGCAGGTGGCAGAACACCTCTCTCCTACATTGGAGGTCTCCAGGATCGAATCCTGGTGAAGACTGGAGGAGAAGGATGAGAAGAGATGGCAGGAAACAGACACAGAGAATTGCCCAGCGAATGGACACAAAACAGCAAATGGGGAAGGGGGGAGTTTAAAATGGATAAAGTAAATAAATAACTCTTTGAAAAAAAAAAAAATGAACCAAGGTCAGAGATGAAATGAAGAGTACAGATGAGGATTTTAGCTAAATGAAAATGTGGGGAGCATGGTTTGTTCCCCGCTACCTCCTAAAAACAAACAAACAAACGAATGAAAAAACCAGCTCTCATTGGGGAGCAGATGTAGCTCAGTAGTTGAGCACCTTCTTCCCTTGTACAAGGTCCTGAGTTCAATCCTCAGTACCTCCTAAAAAAAAAAATGTCATTTTTGGAGACTTGAGAGAAAGAAAAATGATTCTTGTAGATGGAGGTACTATTATAATTGAAATGGTAGAATTCTGAGACATTTGGTCCCAATGACCTCAAATTTCTGTGCTGGGGAAATAATTTTCTTAGGGTGGACTAATCAGAGTTGGATGGAGGGTTTAAGAAGGTGACACAGAGAGGAATGTGAGAGGAAGTTTATCAAAGACGAGAAGAAAAAGTACTCTTTGCATGTTCATTATAAGTTTTTCTATCGTCCTTACTTCTGTGATTTTTCCCATCTGTTTATTTCAGTATAATTAAATAACTCAGTAATCTGTTTTGTTTATCATTTCCATTCTTAATTGTATTCTTTCTTCTTTTTCCTCTCTCCTCCTTCACATTGCCCCCAATTTTTAGGATTTTCTGTTTTCTCTCTTCTTCAATGTTCTCACTTGCCGCTGACAGTTGACATTCACCAAGGCCCTCAGAGGTGCCAAAGGGCAAACACTCAGGCCTGAGATTAGCCAGTTTACAAAGGTACATTTCCTGTGTTTGTTCTTACAGCATTTTTTTCCTCTTCTAGGTTCTGCATGGTGCAAGCCTACCCTGATCATTCAGTATTCTCATTTTCCATCTCTTTTTCTTGAATTCTGAAATACTTCTACAAAGCCCATAGTAATCCAACCTACACTTCCACCTCTTTCCCTATGCCTAGCAGCCCTGATGGATTTTTACTGACTGAAAATGGAGACTTGAAGGAGTTAGCCATGCAGATATCTGGAGCTGTGTCCCAAGTCTGCCTGCCTTCATGGTAGAAAAATGGAGTCCAGAAGCTCCAAGCCTCACCTCAGTAAATCACACTGCATGGGAAAAGACTGTCTCTCTGTAATTATCAAATAATAGCTCTGCACTTCAATCTGATTAGACCAATCTGAGTAACTCACTCTGATTTAGAAATTGGGCTTCACACTGTTTGACAGACCAGGATTACTACACATCTCCCTAAGGCAACAGAGATTGGAATATGCTGATTGGTTCATGCCAATTATGATCTACTTGACTCTGAGGTTGAGGTCATTCCCATCCCAACCAATGGCTACTATGCAATAGGGATGGGTGGGATGGATGCTGGGGAGTCAGTAAAATGCTTTCTACTCCAGGCTCAGTGGCACTCATCTTCAGTCCGTCTCTAGAAGGATGCCCTATGTGGGGCCAGTTTCATGGGCACGTAACCTGTGCACTCACATGTAGCTCCAGACTTGGTTTAATGCTCTTCTGTAACAGACCTGAAATTCTCACTATTTTATAAACAAGGGTCTTAGCATTTTCATTCTGCACTAGATCCTGAAAATTGCCAGTCTCCTCACAGAACAAGAACAAGAGTCTATCATTATATCTGTGGTAAATTTCAACCGAATCAAATTCATACCCTCCACCTGGCTGGTTGGTTGCCCCTTCTTTGTGCACACATCAATCACTGTACTACACAGAGTACATAATGCATGATGTATTATGTACAGAGTATGTAATAATAATTACAACTGACTTTTACATTTTTGGTATTTTCCTACAAGTCTGAATTGCATGAGAAAGGGGATATTGCATTTCTTTTTACATCCCTAAGGAGGACAGTGAAAATCTGTGAAACAGAATTATCTTCCCTAAGGTACAAAGCAATGGCATCCACCTTGCTGGGATAGAAAATGCTTTCGTTTTCTCTCTTCATAGCCTCATAAGAATGGAGTCTGAGCTCCATTTAATTTTAAAGAAGCTGACTTTCTAATTCAGCATGTGCCCTGAACAATTCACTTAGTTTCTTTAATAATAAACAGAAATGATAATAGTAGTAATTGCTCTACTCCTCTAGCATGCTCTGAAGCTTGTGCTTCTTCATTATTGACATATTTACTTGTATGTTTGATTATTTTTAGTGACCCTAAGTTCATTAAAAAATAAAATAGCAATGTTGAAAAATTATTGTGCATTTTAAATATTTACATAGAACAAATTAACACTTGATAATGCATAAAAATACAATAACTGATATATCACCTCATTTGGATATACCAAAATTTTAAATTCAAGGCTTTTGCAAACGTGAGATAGGCTCACATTCCTGCATGATAGGCTCTGACTATTCCCTGACAGCAGGTTACTGAATTGCAGGATTTTTACATATATTTGGGCAGGTAGTCTACTGCATACCCACCACATCATAGTCCCTGTGAATTGAGCCCCATGCAGTTGAGCAGAGCTATATGTGAAAGCCACAAGTAAATGCCCACATTATTTTAATTCATTTGTTGAAATGTCTTTGTCTTGATCTTTATAAAGTGGTCCAGAACCTCTAAATTTTAGAGAAAATGATAATTAAGTGATTACATAAATGAGAACTTAGTGTTCCTTAAAATAATGTAAACTCATTAATAAAATATGTTCATTTCCTTTTAAATTACCAGCACCTATGTTTAAAAATAGTTTCTGAAATTTATGTGCTCTGTCAAATGGCAAATTTGACACATTTTGTAATCTCCTTGTCTTGTTTCTGACCTCTTTTCCACCATTTTTATATAAGCACAAGCATCTAGCACAGGGTATAACCCAAAATGGGACCTGTGCATTTTTTTGAATGAATGAATGAATGAATGAATGAATGAATCAATCGGTAAATAACATAAGTAACATGAGTGAGTATCCCTTTTTATAGCAGGATAGTTATTATCACTTCCCGGTTTGTGCTTTTTGTTTCTTATTTGTGTCCAAAGGTAATTCTGGTTATTTATTCTGGTGTCTGTACACTGGGGTAAGGAAAATCCCAGGTAGTTTATAGATGATTGGATGTTGATTGGGTCTGAGTGGGTATTGACACCTGGAAACATCACTGTGGCCTCTGGTTAGAGTGGTGACTACAATAAATGGAATCCTTATAAGATCATTGGATTTGTGGTTCCATCTGATGGTCCTTTTCCTAGTCATCAATTGTATAATTGAGATTGCTATACTTGGCAGTCATGCTAACCACCACTTTGGGTTCCTGGCCTGTGGAGCAAAAGCTATCATAGCAGTAAGACCAATGAAAGTCTATGGATTCCCTTTCACAACAAGATATTAAATTAAAAGAAATATTTTATGCCAAAGTGGGGTGAGTAGAAGATTTTGCCTTTCTTGAAGATAAAGGAGTTGTAGTGATGGTCCTTATTGTATATCCATTTAATTTGCAAGTCTGATCCCTGCAGAAACTGGACAGAGGCTGGAGAATGACTGTAAATCTTAGGAATGAGAGTTTAGGTCACCCTACCAGGAAACCACTAAGTCCCACTAAAGTGATAGCTGATATTGAGGAATATTTAGAATGGATATTGCAGACCTGAGATCAGCCATAGCAACTGGGTTCTATAGTGTGTCTCACTGACCGTTCCTAAATTTCTTCTCAGAAAGAAAGACCCAGAGGCACCATGGAGGAACTGCTCCCCTTATATGAGTGATGAGAGCTGTGTGAACTGAGGGGTAGGTTGGGGAAGCTCAAGGAGTGATGAACTTGCTTTGAGCAGTGTAGTTAGTTGATTGCTCCCAGATCTGGCGTCTTCACAACCATCACAAGAATCACACCAAGCCCACCCTCTACCTGGGCTACTCACAGTCAATGATGGAGCATGGCATGTGCCAGGCCATTTCCATGCCATGCAGAAATTCCTCTAATAGAAAAGCTTTGCTCTGTGGCTCCCCACGAGCCTTGCTGTGGTTTTCTCAGATCTGCACTATAGGCTCCAAAGGGACTTCACTGTAGCCTGAGGTTCTTCTTACCCTGATCCTTCTTCCCACCTGTGTCAGTCATGGTTCTCCAGAGAAATAGATCCAACAGGATATATGTGTGCATGCATAGAAATTTATTATAAGGAATTTGCTTGTACAATCGTGGGGGCTGGCAAGTTCCAAATCCATAGGGCCGAAACAGGGTGGAAATTCTAATAAGAGTTGATGCTGATGTCTTGAGGCAGAAATTCTTCTGACTTCTAGAACTCTCAGTTCCTCCTGTTAAAGTCTCCAACTGGTTGAAAAAGGTCACCCACATCATGGAGGCTAATCTTCTTTTACTTCAGGTCAACTGATTGTGGATGCCAATCCTATCTATGAAATAAGTACCAACTAGGCCTCTACGTATTTAACTAAACTACTGGATGCCATAACCTAGCCAAGCTGACACATAAAATTAATCATCACTCCTTTCTCAGGTGTCAGACTTATTCTGCCTTCCTCCTCCTGCTCTGTCTACCCTTTATTCATCATAGCTGTTGCCCTCAATAAATCTCATGCACTTTTAATTCTGTCTTGGCATCTGCTACATGGAAGACGTGAACTGACAGAAAAGGCAAATCCAGAATTTGTCTTAATCCATAGAGCAAGTGGAAATTATACTAATTTTGCTGATTTTCCAGAAAATTTGAGAACAATTAAATTCAGGGAATATTAGGAGTATGTACTCCAACAACATAATTTCCCAAGTGCCTGATCTCCCTCAACATACTGGACAGAACATCAAGATACCATCCATGCTTGTGAATTCAAAGCCCAGTAAGTAAATAGGTTTTTAGTTATACAACAAACCCTTTAGTTTCTATACTTTCTGTAAAAAATAATGCCATTTGAGTCCCTTCTGATATTTTGTGCCAGGCTTCTGTGGATTACAAAATAATTAATAAAACTCAGATTTAGGAAATTAAATTCTTGAGCAAAATCTACCTTTAATTTCCCCTCAAACAAAACCCTTCAGTAGTTTTAGCCAAAGTATAAACTTGCAAAATTATATATTTACTCAAAATGCCTCTGACATTAAAACCTTCAACAACTTAAAAAGTATTTATTTAAATCTCTAAAGTCAGCCCTAATTAAATGTTCTTATCTTTTCACATAATTTATTAAAATGGCTATCAGGAGCCAGAAGTATATGATTTCTATATTGAGTTATTAATAGAAGGGTTTAAGACCTGGCATAAGAAATGAAAGTTTTTGTTTTTTTTTTCAAATGATTGATCATTCCAACTAACTTATGCAGGAATATTCAGAGTATATTTTTTATTCATTTTAAAAAGTTAATCTTAACATTTAAAAATACAGTGTTTGAACCTTTGTTTTTTCTTTCTTTCACACTCATGGTCTTGCCAGATCATCAATTTCAGCTTGTTATTCTGAACTTATTATTAAGGATCCTTTCTAGTTCGAAGAGGGAGAGAATCGATTACTTTCCTAACCCTGAATAGACAATGTGATACTTCATTTTACTCACTGGATGCTGGTAATAGCCTTTCTTACCTCCCAACTGTATTTTACAACAACGTCTTAGCCAACATGGGGTTTTCTCCCCGCAGGCCACTGAGTCAGGGCTCACAGCCCACCCCCACCCCAGCTGATGTGTTCTGCCCTTTAGCCAACCCGTTACTTGCTGCACCTTCACCTGTGCCCTGCTTCCTGGGCATGGGTTGCTCTTCTCCTGAACTTCAGTCTTGGAAATCTTTCCCATCCTTCCCAGTCTTGCTTCAATGAAGAATACAGTAAGAAAAGGAAAACATAATTGTATTTAGAGGAGTTGAATCTTTATCCCAGGGTTTTGCCACTAGAAAGCTATGTAAATTTTGGCAAATTTTCACCTCTATGTTTCAGTTTTCTCAATTTTAAGAAGAGATGGCGTGGACTAGATCAGTGGTTCTCAGAGTGTGGTCTCTGGACCAATAGATCAGAATCATCTGGTAACTTGTTAGAAATGCAAATTCTTGGGGTGAACCCCAGACCTACTGAATCAGGAATTCTGGGAATGAGACTTGGCAAACAGTGGCTTAGTAAGCCCTCTAGGTTATTCTGATTCCTACTATAGTTTGAGAACCACTGGACTAGATAATTGCCAAGGCCCCTTCTACCTCTAAAATGTTTTTTTCTGTAATGCCTTTCTCTTATGCACTTTCATTGCAGTTTTTACTTTCCTTATTACACAGAATACATTATTCTTGGTGTTAGAATTTTTTTTTGGCATGTCTCCCAGATCCTTACTAGATGTTCCTTGGAGGATAAGAATTTTGTTTTATTTATCTTTAAAACACTGGAGAGTGTTTCGCTCAGAGCCTTATATGTGTTAGATGCTTAGTAAATCTTTGTTAAATTGAATTCTTTATAAAAATGGCAATCTTCATGGGAAGTCAAAACATATTAGAACATCAATATGTAATCGAGTCAATTGCACTAATCCCACAGTATAAGTGGCAAAAGAAGTAGAAGATACATATGTGAGTCTTGGGTAGGGAGTAGCAAGGCATCACAGAGAAGTGAAAATATTGAGCTCTTGCTCACACTACAGGCTAGCTATTCAAAACAGACTAATTTACAAACTACCATTACCTTCTGGGTCTTCAATTCAGAAAAAACCAACTTGGAAAGGAATCTGCTTGTGTCCTGAAAATGTGCAATATGCAGAAATGTAAGAAATAAGCATAGCACAGGGTGACTATGAAAGAAGAAGATGGTGTTTAAGAATCTGAAGACATTGTTTTATTTAGGTGAATCAAGAGTCAGAAATAGTAAGAAATCATTAAGGCAGGCAGTTCAGTAGGGCCCCATGATGACCACGATATAGACAGAGAGGGCTTTTCTATATATGAAGATGGAGTCAATGTAGCTTGATGTGAATAAGGGACCAGATGAGACCCTGTGAAAAGAGGATAGGCAATGATCTTACCTAAAATTTCTTCTTCTCCTTTAATATTTATCAGGAGGGACATTTCTTCTTCTTTAATAATTGTAGGATGGGATATATATATATATATATGGGTGTGTGTTTGCATATGCTAGATTTTAAAATGAAATCATATTATGAGTATAAAACAGTATCTTTCAGTTCAATATTGATGTCCTCCTGCTCTTTCAAACATCTTCACAACTCGTTTTGGGAGACTACGATGCATGTTTTGTTGAAGGCATTCTCCCTTCTTCTCCTCACCTGCTTTATATGGTTTTAGTTCCCTCTTCTGCTGACATAATCCAGTGTTATGCACTCCCTCTTTCTTATTCCTCAATTCACATGAAAGCTCCTAAGAATCACACTTCGGATCTCTGGACTTGACCTCAGGAGGAAAAACAGTCTTCCCCTTCAGTTGTGCAACCTCCTATTATAGAAACAACAATATCCTATAAACCTTATGCTCAACAAGGATTTTAGTTGTTTAGCTTTTGATGATTTTGGTCACTCATCCATCCTCATCTTGCTCAAGGATATAAAATCCTCCAGAATACTGAAGAACCAAGAAGAAGAGTTGGTGTTAGGGAAACCCACCTAATCAACACATCATCTTCCTAACGTAGGGCATAATTTCCTTGTCTTTTTATTTAACTTAAATAAATTTCTTTTCTGGGAAGTGTGGCCTTGGAAATGCTTTCAATTCAGATATAGTAGAGTAGATGGTGGAAGTAAATTTTTTTGAAAAAAATCATCTTGCTTTTTCTTTTTTCTGTACTTCCTTTCATATTTATTTCCATCCAATTAACTTTATTGATTACATCTTTGATTAAAAGGAACATATATTGAAAACAGTACTTGTAAGCTTTTTAAATTAACTTTTATAAAATCATAAAGTGATGTAAAAGCTTCTTTAAACTTTAAAAAACAGATATAATTTACAAACAATAAAATTCACCAATTTTTAGCATGAAATTCAATGAATTTTGACATATATATATTCACATGATTCACAATCATGATATAGAATATTTGCACTCCTCTAAAAGTTCCCTTATGTACTTTGCAAGCAATTCCCTCCCCCTCCCCCTGGCATCTAGGAGTTATTGATCCCGGGTCAGGAGTGTTTTTGGTCACTATAGCTTTGTCTTTTTTAGGATATCATATATATATATGATTTGAATCATATAGCATGCAGTCTCTTGTCTGGCATTTTTCATTTGGCCTAATGCATTTGTGATCCATCTGTGTTATTGTGTGTAGTTAATTTGTTATAATTGCTAGGTAGTATTCTATTATATGAATATACAGCCATTTGTTTATCCATTTGCCATTTGATAGACATGTGAGTTGTTTCCGCTTTTCTGGCTACCATGAATAAAACTGCTACAAACATTTATGAACATCATTGTAAGGACACATGTTTTTATAACTCTTGACTAAATACCTTAGAGTGGGACTGCTTAAAAATTGCAAATTGGACTTCATAACCTCAGCATTAACCTCTATAAAAATGAATTTTACAAGGCAGGATAAAACTGATTCTGTGGCTCTGACGCGATCAAGATGGCGGAGTGAAAGGCTTCAAGGTTTGTCCCTTATCAGAAGCTTTGAAGACATAGAAAAAACTGGCAGAAACATGTTTTTTTTTTTTTTTTTTTTTTCAAAGCTCCAGAAAACGTTAAAGGACTGCAGTAACACAGCAAGTGCAGAATCAAGAAAAGGTCACTAAAAAGCGGTAGGATCTTGTCGTGTACTGACTGGTCTGTCCCCCATCCCCTCACTGGCTGGTCATGGAGCTGACACATATCCTCAGTGTGGGTCCTTGGTCATGGTTCCTGGGGAGCAGCATAACCCTCGTGCCTATTCTGGGAGTATGTATGTCTGGCCCCATCTTTCTGGTGATGTCTTAAAGGGCTTACTGTCCCAGAACTTGCTCTGTGTGTAGAAGGCGGTTCACTGAGCTCTCCTACAGAACACTGTGGAAAAGCAGTTAAGTCATGCTGCCTGGAGAAAAGGATTTCTGGCTGTAGGACAAACAGTACAGTGCCTGGGACAATAAGGAAACTGTTTCGTAAGGAGGAAGAGGCATTCATGTCCATGTAACCAGGGAAATCCTGGGGCCAAAAGCACAAGCCCATGACAAAATGTATGCTCAGAAAGGGTCAGGAAGATCCTAGTTCACCTGGAGTTACTCTCTGAATTCATTGTATGGATAAGCCCTGAAGGTGAGTACTTGCATAGTTCAATCTGCAAAGTCTGGAAAAGGTGTTTTCTTTTTGTTTTATTTATTTGTTTGTTTGTTTGTTTGTTTGTTTATTTTAGCTCCTGGCATCAACGAAAACTCTGTCACAACACTAGCTGGGTACAAGCTTAAGAAATAGATGCCTTAGAGTCTAAATTCCAGGAATGTCATGCTAAAATATCAAAATGTCCAGATTTCAACAAAAGATTGCAAAATATTAAAAGAAACAGGAAGTGATTGTCCAGACAAAGGGGAAGACTAAAGCATTAGTAGTCATCAGTGAGGACGATCTGACCTGGGACATTAAAGACAAAGACTTTAAAAAAAAAAAAAAAAGATTTAAAATATACAAAGTGCTAAAGAAAACCTCGGACAAAGAACTAAGGGAAATGAGGAAAATGATAGATAAATGCAAAGAGAATATCAATAGAGAGATGGAAATTATGACAAGGAAGAGAGTTGAAGACTACAGTAATAGAAATTAAAAATTCCCTAGAGCGGTTCAATAGCAGATTGGAGCAGGCAGAATTAAAAATCAGTGAACTTGAAGATAAGATGACTGAAATCATCTAGTCTGAGGGACAGAAAGAAGAAAGAGTCGGAGGAACCTGTTAGACACCATTAAGCATACCAATATATATATTGTAGGAGTCCCAGAAGGAGAAGAGCAAAAAAGGGGAAAGAGAAAATATTCAAAGAAAAAAAATGACTGGAAATTTCCAAATTTAAAGAAAGACATGAATATACAAATCCAAGATGTTCAATGAACTCCAAAGAGGATAAACCCAAATAGACCCACACTGTGACATGTAATCATCAAACTACCAAATGACAAAGATAAAGAGAGAGTTCTGAAAGCCACAAGAGAAAAACAGTGTGTCACGTAAAAGTGAGCCTCAATGAGATCGAATGCTGGTTTCTCTTGGAAACCATGCAGGCAAGAAAGCAGTGAACAGCATATTTAAAGTACTGAAAGCAAAAATTTGCCAACCAGTCTTCTGTATCTGACAAAACTGTCTTTAAAATTGAGGAAGGAATTAAGACATTCCCTGATAAACAAGAGCTGAAAGACTGCATGACCACTAGACTGGCCTTATGAGACATGCTAAAGGGAATTATCCAGGTTGAATGGAAGGGACACTAGGCTATTGACTAAAGCCACATAAAGAAATAAAGATCTCTGGTAAAGGTAATGGCATGGGTAAATCTCAATACCAGTGCTACTGTAGTTTTGATTTGTAACTCTACTTTTTACTTCCTACAAGATCTATAAAGCAACAGCATAAAATGTAATGATAAATCTATGGTTTGAGACTTTTAATGTATAGATAGGTAATTCATGACAAGAACTATAATACATAAGGCTAGGATGACAGAGAGTTATAGGAACATAATTTAAGTATGCTAGTGAGGGAGTTAAGTTGGTATTAAGACAATATTGTTATAGATTTATGACGTTAAATTTAATTCCCAAAGTAAGCACAAAGAAAATATCAGAGAACATGCAAATTCTTAGAGACAGGAAGTAGAGTGCAATTTATCAGGGGTTGGGAGCAGGAGCATTCTGGAGTTAATGGAAAATAAGTTTAGGTTTTCCCTTAGGGATGAAGGGAAAGTTCTAGTAAAGGATGGTGGCAAGGGTCCTGCAACATTGTGAATAAGATTAATCCCACCAAATGGTATGCTTGGGAGAGGCTGGGATGGGAAGATTTATGTTGTATGTATTCTACAATTGAAATAAAAGGACTATAAACTAAAGAGATAATGACAATTAAATGCAATACATGATAGTGGGTGGGATCTAAGAATGGATAAGAGAAAGTTCAAAAGACATTATTGGGATATAAAAAATAAAAATTCAAATATAGAATGTAAGCTTCATATCAATGTTAAATTTCTTGAAATTGATAACTGCACTTAAAGAAATGTACATGGAAATATTATGTATTTAAGGATTATTATATACACTCTCAAATGTCCAGAAAATAAATGTAGATAGATAGGTAGAATGATATAGTAATGATGACAAAAGATTAAAATGTATGAATCTGCATATCTGTGTGAAAGCAATATGTTGGAGTTCTCTGTATGAGGTTCGTATTATTTTTGCAACTGCTCTGTAAGTGTGAAATTATTTCAAGCTGAAAAGTAAACAAAAAAAAATTGATGGTGTAACCTGCTTTATTCAAGCAGTAATTAATATTCATGGACAAATACATGGAATAATTGAAAAGAATTCTTATCTACATCATCATATTTGTAATATAGTTCCATTGTTTTATCAGTTGATAGTAATAGCTATTATAATGACAACTCTATCCAGACAAAATATTTTAACAGAGCCATTGATTCCAAGAACTTAAAAAAAAAAAAAAGTATCTAAACTAAATTCATATAATTCATTTATAAAATTACTTTATTAAATTTAATTATAATGTGCAGAACATATGCTATATATTATATATAAAATTGTATATTGAAATATTTTTGTATTTAGATAACATAAATATTTTTGATGTAGAAATGATGATAGGACAGTCAACAAAGTAAATATTTTCGAATGTTAAAGTGTATTAGAGTTTAATATTTTCTTGTTTATTGTGTGGCTCTCCACCCACTGATATAACAAACTATGGCAAGATGAACACTTACATATTCCATAGAGGCATGCCCAGGTGTGCCCTATCTCGTATATCCCCCTACACCCAACTGCCCTACAAATAACCTTCCCCTGCCATACTTGCCAAAAGAACATTCGCATCACTATAGTTTTAAACATAGATCCGCAAATCCCTGAGTTCACTGGCTCCTACCTCCAACCCTCCCCGCTGTTCCAAACCCCCACCTTATTCCCCCTCACAGACCAGCACCACCAAACCCAATCACATCACTGTGGCACTCTCATCCCCACCCGCTGCCTAGCCACACTCTTCCACCTTATCATAGATTTTGCCCTTATGTGCATTGGTTCACCACCCTCTACTCCCTGTCTCCTGTTAACATATCTTCCAGACTCTAGCTCTGTGAATCTGCTCAATTTGCTTCATTCATATCAGTGAGGTCATGTAGTATTTGTCCTTCAGTGACTGGCTTACTTCACTCAACATAAGGTCGTCAAGCTTCATCCGTGTTTTCCCATGTGCTAATACTGCATTCCTTCTTACAGCTGAGTAATATTCTATTGTATATGTATACCACAATTTGCTTACCCATTCATCTGTTGATGGCAACTTGGGTTGCTTCCAACTTTTGGCAATAGTGAATAATTACAATATGACCATTGGTGTGCGTATATCTGTTCATGTCCCTGCTTTCAATTCTTCTGGGTATATACCCAGAAAGTAAAACTGCAATTGAAAATTGAAATGGAAATATGAAAAAAATGGATTGAAGGGAATGATAGAAAATTTCTGACTGCCAAATAAAGGTTTGTTATGTACATTTTAGTAGATGGTGTTGGGTATCAAATTGCTTTGCAATTTAAATTTTATTAAATTTATATTTAAAGGGAGAAGTTAGTTTTACTTTTAAAAATAAATTTATTTTATATATCAACTTAAATATTTAAAAACTTCAGTTTGGAAGCTAAATGAGATAAACAAAACACAAAACTGGAGCTCAGTAATTTAACTCAACCTACTTGGATAAGAAATGCCATCCTGAAGTATCTTGTGCTTCCTTTTATCATAGAATTTACTATTTTTTATGTACTAGTCTCTGTACTTATCTTCTTTCTCCGTTAAATAATAGGAGTTCCTTGATGTTAGAAACTCTGTCTTTGTGTAAACAGCCTGGAGACTGATGGCTGTCAATGTTTTTTAACTGAATGAGCAAATAAACATTCATTTATGGATACATGTTTCTCTGTTTTTACAATTCTGTTTACTAGCATATTTGCTTATATTCTTTTCTCTGACCTTTAAGATCTTGGAGGGAATCAAAATGATATTATAGTAGGAAGAATAATGTACTAAGATTTTATGAATGGTAGTCCAATCTGACAATTATATAACTGTGTGACTTGGGCAAGTCATAAATTATTTAAGCCAAAGAGTCTTTTATGTGTATAATAAGAGCTTTTAAGTGAATGAATTCTTAGTTCCCTTCCTTCCCTAAAGCCATATTATTTTATTTTATTTCCTGTGTAGCTGCAGTTTCATCTAATGCTAGTGATCTGCCCACCAGTGAGAGTGCACAGGGAAGGCTGCTGTCTCGTTACCCTGGTCATGACTATATATTTGGAAAAAAATGAAGTAACAGGGACTCACATTGAGAGACTGTTAAAACTGAAAGGGACTTTACATTCAAACTAGACTCACCTTTTATTTTCAAAATGAGAAAGCAAACATTAAGGAATTTTAAATGACTTGCCCAATGTAACAAAAAGCTAATATCAGAGCTTGGTTTTGAATTAGATCTCAGTCTCAGTGGAGTGCTAGTTCTGTCAAGTAATGGTTAAGAATCCAAGTTTTGGGGTAAAGTATATCTGAATTCAAATACAAACCATGGTTTAAGTTATTTAAATTTTCCATTGTGGAATTTCTTTTTTATGTAATGGAGTAATAATACTAATAATAACTTAGCTCATAGCTTATTTTGAGGTTAAGATAATTGTTGTAAAGCTATAGGCATACAGAGAAATCTAAGTATGTAATAAGTTATGATTTTTTAAAAGTTTTTTTCTTTTTTTTTTTTAAAGAAGCTTTAGATTACATATATGTTACATAAAAAATATAAGGGATTCCCAAATATACCACCCCCTGCCCTTCCCACAGTTTCCCACATTAACAACATCCTTCATTAGTGTGGTAAATTTGCTACAATTGATGAACACATATTGAAGCATTGCTACTAACCATGGAGTATAGTTTGCATTATGGTTTATACACTACCCCACACAGTTTTGTAGGTTTTGACAAAATATATAATGGCCTGCATCTGTCATTGCAATGTCATGCAGGACAAATTCCAATGTCCTGAAAATGCTCTCATATTACACCGATTTTTCCCTCTCCCTCCCATTAGAACCTCCAGTGGCCACTGCCTTTATATCAATGATAAAGTTCTTCCATTGCTAGAATAATAACAAGCCTATAACAGAATGATAATAAGTCTACTTTAGTGCATTGTTCATTCCCCAATCTTGAGGATTTGGGATGGTGATGTCCACTCTGTTTCTAATTGAGAGAGAACTTAGGTCCTATGGAGCAGATGGATGGAACGATCTTGCTTGTAGTTGCAGGCATTCTCTGTTCCTTTGGATGGGCATTGTCCATTACCATCTCTTGTTAGTTGTCCTTGTTAGTTGAACTTGGGAGTACGTGTTGCAACTCTGCTGAGATTCAGGGCTCAACTGACACATGAACAGAACAAAGATTTAAATCTCTCGGATATATATTTAACAAGTATAGTGCTAATGATAGGCTCAAATGAAAGGGGCAGAAGAGCCATGTGAGGGAAACTATAAATGAGTCTCATTCTGTTACACTGGGGAGCATAAATTGCAGAGTAACACCCACTGACAGGGTGCCGAATTCCTAAGCTTGTCTGCCCTGCTTATAGTGTCTGGATATCTCTAGAGTCCTCAGGAGCCCCAATGTTTGAGGCACTGTTTACTGTGGCAGTCAATGAGATCCTGCTGAGATGTGTATAAGCATAACCTCTGGAATGACCTCCCTACTCACTTTGAAATCTCTCAGCCATAAAAACTCATTTGTATTTAATATTTTCCCCTTTTGGTCAAGGTCTTTTTCCTCATTGTTAATTGGCACTTGGTAATAATCCCTCAGTGCCAGGGAGGCTCATCCCCAGGAGTCATGTCCCACGTGGGCGGAGGGGAGAGGTAAGCTGTGATTTTTTATAGTACCATTCGTTACAGGACTGCAAAATATCAAGCTGAATAATTTTACCTAAATATCATATTTAACAGACAAAAACAGTCTAAAAAATTATGTCTATCTATTTAACTTTTGACACTAAACTTTATCAAGTCTCTTGAAAATAGAAATTGGGCCCCAAATCTACAAAATATTATATATCAATTAATCTGTCTTTCCACCTACTTATCTATCAGTTGTCTATAAGTTCAATTCAAGAAATATTTATTGAACATCATGTGCCAGTGTCTGTGACAAGCACTGGAAATCCACACAATAATAAAGCATAAATGAGTGTCTAATTTCAATGAATTCCAAGCTGACATTTTACATAAGAGGACCAAATAAGTTTACGAATCATTTCTTACAGGAACTGTAAATACCTAGTGCTACAATACCAAAATTAAGAAATTGCCTTTGCAGCCTAAGATTTCTGTAGTTCATATTTTGTTTCCCTTTACATTAAATTGCTTCACCCTATAGGATATAAACTGCAATGTAATGAAACCGATTACATCAGATTTTCCCTTAAGTGATAAGAAAATCTGTCTACGTGGAGCTGAAGTTTGCTTATCCCCATAAAAGACATCTTGAAACACAGTATCTATCTGAATGGAGTGAAGAAGGATGAGAGCACAAGATTCAACATGAAAGAAAATCAGAATTACAAACTACTCTGTGCTCAAAAGATATCAGATTTTGAAATCAGAGCTCTCCCAGATGTTCTCAATAAGTCCCAGGGCAACAATGTGAAAAACAATAGATGAGGCAATGAGAGAACTATATATCCTGGGGATTTGTTTCTTTATAAAAATACTCCTTTAAAGTAATTTATCAAAGTCACCCAGGAACTGAAAACATTTAACGTGGTTTTTAAACCTCAAACTGAGTGCTCGCTTTTTGAAAATGGAAAAAGCTTCAGGCTTTTTTTGATTAGCATTTTCTTTATAATGTCAGATTGCCACTTGCTGTGAATACGGCCAAAGGAAAGGCAAAGATGTTTTCTTGATGTTGTGAAGCCAACAGTGGGAAGGAAGTCGGAAGCTACTAAAAGAGGATATATTTGAAGATTTTTTTTTTTTTTACAACAGGACACAGTGTGTACATGTAAATAAGGCATTGACTACAAGAGCAAAATTTCATTTTGTTCATGAACAAAGAGCACATTCTGTGGATATTTAAGTCCATTAACATCAGGAACTAATCTCTTACATTACCTCCTCCAAAGTTGAGTTCACACACTAGGGAGGTAAGATTAGGCTCTTTACCCCATACACTCCCATTGCTGGCTGATGATAACATTTAAGTAAATAAGTTATCATACTAATTATATGAGCTGAAAATGATCCTTGCTCATATCAGTCAAGAGGCTAAAATTGCTTTGATAATAAGTAAAGGTAGTGATTACTTTAAAATATTTTGGAGAGTTTTGTAAAAACACAGTTGGGACAGAGTCTGCTGCCAGCTGTAGAACTGCTTTTAATTAAAACCTTGTTCAATATGCTTACAGCAGAGTTTCCTTATTTTCCTGTTATATAAATATGTACTGATTCAGCAATTATTGAACGCTGGCCACATTATAAAATTTTCTTCTGAGACTATTTAGCCAGCAAAATCAGCTATGATTCATTAGATAATAACACTATCAAGAAGAATGTTCCCTAAGTTCTCCCTTAGTTTTAAAGGCTATGGAACAGGCCAAACTAAGAAAAAAGCCTCCTCATTTTAAATTTAGCAGAAGTGTCTGTAATGAGATGGTAAATGTTGACTTATATATGTAAGGCCAATGGGTCTATTAAACCTAGTGTAAAAGTCAGATAAATTGGCTTCCATACACAACTTTGTTAGTGATTGCTTCATTATATGCTTTCATATGACTGCTGGTACTAAACATTTACTTAAAATAAAGAGTAGAGTTAACTTTGTCTATTAAGGAATGCTGTGCAGTAATCACAGAATATTT
Source organism: Tolypeutes matacus (assembly GCA_026826555.1). Classification (NCBI taxonomy): domain Eukaryota; kingdom Metazoa; phylum Chordata; class Mammalia; order Cingulata; family Chlamyphoridae; genus Tolypeutes; species Tolypeutes matacus. Next base: position 24,066,576 of record JAKSZT010036119.1, on the reverse strand, counting down.
TGATGTTATAGTGGTCCAAAAAAACTATGCAAGACCTGATTCCTCAGCATCGTTTTAGAAGCCTGAAGACTTCCAAACTTTTTCCCCTTGCCAAAATCTATTACTTTTTTCAGGTCTAAATTTGTGCAAGTAACATTATCACTAGCTACATTTTGTGGAAGGTATCAAATTTCTGTTACTTTATCTCTCTACTTCCTGAGGAAGATGTCTGCAAAGTAAATGGAGAAATTTCAAGATCACATTCTACCAACTGTTCTAAGGCTCATGAAAGTAATTAAACCAAGTATCTAAATGATCTTCATAAAATGATAAAACCACAATTATAGTTGAGGAATTAGATACCCCCACCCAGAAACTTGTAGAACTCCCAGAAAGGATGTAGAAGAGCTGAATAACGGTCAACCAAAATTATCTAATTGACATCTATAGCACACTCTGTCCAACCACAGCTAAATACACATTTTTTCAAGCACTTGTAGAACATTTTGCAAAAACAGACCAAATCCTGAGACATAAAACAAACCTCAACAAAATAAAAAAAAATTGAAATTACAAAGTGTTCTATAACAATAATGGTATTAAGCTAGAAAGTAATACAGAAAGACAAGCAGAAAATTTCCAATCATTTGGAAATTAAACAACATACTTTTAAATATTCCATGGTTCACACTATAAGCAAGGCACACAGCCTCATGAAACCAACAGCCCTTCGGTAGGCTGTATATGGGAATATATTATAAGCCATTTGCCAATATAACAGAGATAGACTCATTCATAAATTCCCTACTAATGATTCTTTCACCACTTTTATTTGAACCTATGATTATCACTATACCCATTAAATACATGTCTCAGAGGCTTGAATCTTTGAACTGTTCATATATAGGTTGCACTCTGAATCCCAGCAGAGGTGTGGCCAAGACCTACTCAACAATTCTTCAGACTTGCCCAGGACAATTAACAAAATGATGATGATGGACAAGTCCCATCCCGCAAAAGCAGGGATAACCTACAACTGCAAGCAAGAGTTCCTGCCATCTGCCCCATAGTATCTAAGCCCCCTCTCAATTCGAAGCAGTCAGAGTAAACATCATTCCAAATTCCTCAAGACTGAGTAATGAACAAACATAAAGAGAGGGTAACCATGGACCAATGTAGATTCATTGTTATTGTAGGTATTATCATGTGGTAACAGAAGAATTGTAACATTGATATAACGATAGTGGTTGCCAGAGGTTGAGAGAGGAGGGGGAGGGATGAATAGGTGGAAAACAGGGCATTTTTAGGGCATTGGCATTGGTCTGTACGATACTGCAATGAGGGATACATAACATTATACATTTGCCAAAGCTCGTAAAACTGTACAGCACAAAGTGTAAACCATAAACTATAGACCTTGATTAGTCTAGGTCTAGCAGTGCTTCAATTTGGCTCATCATTTGTAACAAATGTACCTCACTAATGTAAGATGTGAATAATAGGGGAAAATGTGTATATGGGTGGGGTTAAATGGGAATCCCCAGTACTTTTGTTGTAACTTTTCTGAAATCTAAAACTTCTCTAAAGAATAAAATTCAAAGAATAAATTCAAAGTTTATAATGAATTTAAAAATAAATAATCTATGGTTCAAGGGAAGTCTCAAAAAAATAAAAATACATAGAACTAAATGAAAATCAAAATATAGCATATCAAAATATGTTGAGATATAGGTAAAGCAGTGTAGAGAGAGGATTTATAGCATTAATACTTATGTTAAAATAAAAGGAAATGTCTGCAATCAATTATCTAAGGTTCCAAATTCAAGCAACTAGTAAAATAAACTCAAAGCCAACAAAGGGAAGGAGTACTAAAGACAAGAGTAGAAATCAATGAAACTGAAAATTGGAAAATAAAGAAAATGAATGAAAGAAAAAGTTGGTCCATAGAAAAAATCATAAAACCAATGAACCTCTAGCAAGACTTACAAAAATAAAACAGAGAAGACATAAACACAAATATCAGAATGAAACAAGGGGTGTAACTATGAATCCTGCAGTCATTTAAAGGATAAGAATGGTCACCATGAACAACTTATGCTTATAAATTTGGCATAGATTCATGGATCAATTCATTGAAAACCAATATATTATCAAGTCTCAATCAAGAAGAATTACTGTAGATAATTTAAATAGTCCTATAACCATTAAATAAATTGAATTTGTAGTTAAAGACTCACAAAAAACAGAAATCTTCAAGCCCAGATGATTTCATGGAGAATTCTACCAAACATTTAAACAATCTCTTCCAGGAAAAAATAAAAGAAGGGAAAACTTCCCAATTCATTTTGTGAAGCCTCAATTGCCCAGATGCCAATATCAGAGAGAGTCTATTCAACAAAAGAAAACCACAGACCTATATCCTTCATGAATATATACACACACAAAAACAACCCATGGCAAACTGAACCCAAAGTGTATACAAAAAATGATGTCCCTATGACCAAATGAGATTTATTCTAGGTATGAATCTAGAATTTGGTTGGTCCCAAATTCAGAAATCAATCAGTGCAATCCACAATATCAACAGGCTAAAAAATAAATATATAAGTAAGCCACTTGAAGCAGAAGCATTTGACAAAATTCATACCCATTCATGGTAAAAACTCAACAGGTTAGGATTAAGGTGGATCTACCTCAACATGATAAAGAATTTTGAAAAAAAAAAAAACCTGCAGCTAGCATGGTACTTAAGACTGAAAGACTGAATACCTTGTTCTTAAGATTAGAAGCACAGTAATTAACTAATGCATAATAAAAGAAAGGCAAATTCAAACTCCATTGTGACACTATTTCACATCCATCATTATGAGAACTATCTGAAACTTTGATAACACCTCTACTTGCTTGCAAGTGTGTGGGGAAACAGGAACTCACAGGCAAAGCTATTGGAAATGCAAAAATGATACAACATCCATGGAGTCAAATCTGACAATATCTACACCATTACAGATGCATTTACCCAGAAATCTTACTTTAATGAACCTATTATACAGTATATCAACATACATATTAAATGGCATTTGTAGAAGAGTAATCATTATAACAATGTTTTTATAGAAAATCATTGGAAAAAGACTGGTCCATCTATAGGGAATTGAGTAAAGAAACTATGGTACATATGCATAATGAATAAAATGCATTTGTAGAAAAGAATAAAGATAGACTCTTTTATTGATATGGAAAGATATCCCAGATATTTTAAATAAAAAAAAAAATACAATGAGTAGAAAAGAATGTGTAATATGCTACATTTTACTTAAAAATAGGGGGCAAGGAGCAGAGGTGGCTCAAGCAATTGTACACCTTTTTCCCACATGGGAAGTCCCAGGTTCAGTTCCTGGTGCCTCCTAAAGAAAAGACAGCAGACACAGAGAGCACAGCAAATGGACATGGAGGGGAGACAGTGAGCACAAACAACGAGGGGGAAGGAATAAATAAAATAAAATAAAATAAAACTGAGGGGAAAAACATGTATTCTTCATTGTGATTTCATAAAATTATATATATAATTTTACTGTTTTTATTCATCCTTCTAGTGTTTATTTTATGAAATTATACATTTATACTTATGAACTATATATATGAGATATATAAAGATATGGGAATGAGTCTTCTCTGAATACTCCTTTTTATATCGTCTGACTTTGAAAAACATAAATGTATTAGTGTTTAAAATATATTTTAACTAAATTTAAGAAAAACACACTAGTCTTATCTTTTAAGTCTGTCTTTGTTTCCATCTCCATTGAGTGCTAAAGTATCAGATCTTGTGTATCTTGCCTTGGCCACAATATTTTTTTCCCCTTCACTTCTAACACCTAGAGATTTTTTTTATCTTTAGTGATTTGGGATGCTTTTTAATATTTTATACAGCATTTCTGTGTGCTGAGCAAGAGTTTGATGCTCATTGTTAGCTGTGTCCACTATGCTTTAGGATTAAGGTAATTGTAAAAAATTCTGAAATATCCACAAAAGAATTTTTAATTGAACTTTTAAAAAAATTTTGAGTTCATTGTAGATTCATAAGCAGCAGTAATAAATAATATAATGAGACCCATGTATCCTTTGCCCAGTTTTACTTAATGGTAATATTGTATAAAACTACAGTAAAATATTGCAACCAGGATATTGACATTGATAAATCTATCAAATCTATTCAATTATCCTAAGTTTTACTTGTATTCACTTGGGAATATGTTGTGTGTGTATACTTAGTTCTATGCAATTTTATCACATGAATTGATTAGTGTGTCCATAACCACAGTGAAGACACAAAACAGTTACATCACCACAAGGTTTCCCACTTGCTCTTTATCACATCCACCTTCCTCTCACCACTCCCAATACATAATGCCTGGCAATCGCTGATCTGCTCTCCATCTCCATCATTTTGTCATTTCAAGAATGTAAAGAATGTTTTATAAATGGCATCATAATATGTAACTTTTGGGGACTGATCTTTTTCACTCACATAATTCCATTAAGATTCATTCACCTTTTTATATGTGTCAATAGTGTAGTTTGTTCCTTTTTATTGCTGACTAGTGTTCCAATGTATGGATAGACCACAGCTTAATCCTTCATCTGGATTCCTTCCACATTGGGACTATTATGAATAAATATGAACATTCTTGGACAGACATTTTTTTGTGAACATTAGTTTGCATTTCTCTAGGATATATGCCCAAGAATTCAATTGCTGGGTCATAAGGTAATTGCATATTTAGTTTTGTAAGAAACTTCTATATGCTTTTCCAGAGATGATGTTCATTTTACAGTACAAGCAGCAATGTATGAGTGATTGAGTGTCTCCACATGCTTGCTAGCCTTTGATGGTGTCACAATTTTTAATTTTAGCCATTCTGAAAAATGTATAGTGATACCTCATTGTGGTTTTGATTTGACCCTTCCTAATGGCTAATGATGTAGAACATCTTTGCAGGAGCTTATTTGCTTTCTGTATAGCCTCTTCAATGAAATGTATATTCATGCCTTTAGCTGTTTTCAAATTGATTTTTTTTTAATTAATGTTGAGTTTTGAGAGTTAATTATATATTGTAGATATTGGTCTTTCTTCAGATATGTGGTTTGCAAATGTTTTATCCACATCTATAGCTTGTCTTTTCATCCTCTTAATAGGGTATTTCATAGAGCAGAATATTTTTAAATTTTGATAAAGTTGAATTTATCAATGTATTGATGCTTTACATTTTACATTTAAGCCTGTGATCCACTTTGAGTTCATTTTTGATTAAGGTATGAGGTTTATGAGCAATTGCATATACAATTGCTCCAACAATTTCTCCCTTCAATGGCTTTTGCTTCTTTGTCCAAATTCAGTTGGTTTATTTGTGTGGGTTTATTTCTGTGTTTTCTATTCTGTTCCCTTGATATATTGGCATTTCTCCACTAATACTACCCTATCTTGATTACTATACCTATGTACTAAGTCTTTATATCAAGTAGAGTGATCCTTCCATTTCATTCTTCTTGATCAAGATTGTTTTAGCTATTCAGGGCCTGTACCTTTCTATGTAAATCTTGTAATACACTTAATTTATACAAAGAAAAAAAAGATTGCTGAGATTTTTATAAGAAATGCATTAAATCTATACATCAATGTGAGAAAAATTAAAATCCTTACTTGCTGAGTCTTCCAGTCAATGAACAAGGTATGTCTCTCCATTTGTTTAGTTCTTCTTTTATTTCTTTCATCAGAATCTTATAATGTTCAGCTTTCAGGTTGTGGCAGATTGTATTACATATCCTCTTAAAAGATATTTCTTAATCTTAAACTGCATTCCTGTGGGTGTGCATTCATTTTTTAAATGGGACCTTTTGAAGATGTTATTTTGAATTAAAATGTGGCCCAACTGAATCAGGGTGGGTCTTAATCAATATTTAATGGAGGCCTTATTAAAGAGAAGTAACTGGAAGCCAGAAGTTAGAGAAAGCCACAGGGTGGAAGCAGAAGCTGGAAGTCAGAAAAAGTGGAAGGGCAGACATAAGGAGAGAGAGATCCCCATGTGATGGGTGGCAGAGATGCAAGCCAAGGAACCCCAGCACCAGAATGTTGCAGGCTTTGGGGGGAAATAGCAGCCTTGTTTACATCTAGATTTTGGACTTCTAGCTTCTGAAAGCATGAGACAATAAATGCTTGTTTTTTAAGTCAACCAATGTATGGTATTTGTCATAGCAGTCTGGCAAACTAAGACACAAGTCCTGTAAAAGTTTTGCTAAATTTATACCTAAGTATTTCATATTATTTGGAGAAAGTTCATTCTTATTAGAAAAATTAAAAGAAAATGAAAATAAAGGCATTATATTATCATTGCTAAAGAAGAAATAAGAAATCACCCAGCATATCTCATAAAAAAAGAAGAGAGCTTTGAATATTTTGTAAAATAGGGTCTTAATCCTACTAATCCTATTAAGGAAGGCTTTTATAAGAGAATGAAATTCAGACAGAGAAAAAGAAAGCCACAAATGGAGCAGCCTGAAGCTATACATCAGCAGAACCCAGTGATGCCGCCATGTGCCTTGCCATGTAACAAACTAAGGACCAAGGATCACCTGCAGCCAGCACCAGATGTCACAGTCTTTGAGGAGAAAGCATCACCTTGATGATGATGTGACTGGACTTTTTCCAAGTCTCAAACTGTAACCTATTAAATTCCCAATGTTTAAGCCAAACCATTTCATTATATATGCTTGAATAGTCTGAGAAACTAAAACACCACCATAATCATGAATAGCAGAAATAATATTTAAAACACTTATCTCCCTCTCTGGAAAGATAGAATATTAAATATGATACTCATATTTTCAGGCAATACCAGCCAACAACGCTTATACTGGGAGTGCTGTTTGTGGTTATAAAAAGACTGAATACATGACTTCAAACTTGGTCCTAAAAACTGGTCTGTTCAAAGAGCACAATATTGGTGGGTTAATGAAAAATTTCAGAAGGTTTAAAAGAAGTTCAGAACATGATTGAAGAGTTGGAAGATATAAACTCTTAAGTTAAAACTATGGAAATCAGTATAGTATGAGACAGAAAAGAAAATGGCAAGGGGCTTTAAGTTTTATAAAAGTTACATTATCAAAGACAGTAATTGGCCATTGTCTATATTTATAGAGAGGACAAAACAAGGTGACATGGATTTGCTTCTCTGTCTGAAAGAGTTAAAGCCCAATACTAAAGCTACTGTAAAGAATATACAATAAGAACATGATTTAATCCTTACAATTTTATGAAATAAGCATTGTTGTTCCTAGGAAAAAAGAGAGACATTAAGGCTTGAGAACTCCTTTTTTCCTGAGGTTACATAAATGGTGGAATTTTAGTTCCAATCCAGGAAGGGCTAATTCCAAGGTTCACATTTGTAATGCAACAAGTCAGGGGTTGGCAAACTGAAACCCATGGGCAAATCCAGTCTTCAGCCTGTTTTTATATGGTCCATGAGCTAAGAATGATTTTTACACTATTAAATAGTTGCAAAAGTCAAAGGATAAATAATATTTCATGACATGTAAAAGTTGTATGAAATTCAAATTTCAGTGTTGTATTAGTCAGGGTTCTCTAGGGAAACAGAACCAACAGGAGATATCTGTAATAGTATGAGATTTTATAAAATTTTTACGCGATTGTGGGTATGCAGAAGTCTAAATTCCTCAGGGCAGGCTGTAAACCAGGGGCTCCGATGAAGGGGCTTGATAAGTTCCCAGGAGATGCTGGACATCTGAAGTAGAGATGGCAATTCTCTCCTTCAATGCTGAAATAATTTCCCCTTTTTAAGGCTTTCGATTGATAGAATGAGAAGTCACTCAATGCTGACAGCAATCTCCTTAGTTGATTATAGATGTAACCAGCCATCTATGCAATCAACTCACTAATGATTAAAGTCCATGAAATATCTTTGTATTACTATTAGCCCAGTGATTGCTTGACCAGACAAGTGGGCACCATTATCTGGCCGAGTTGACACATCAGCCTAACCATCACACGTGCCCATAAATAACGTTTTATTGGAACACAGCCATACTCATTCATTTATATATTGTCTATAGCTGCTTTTGCACTAAAATGGTAGAGTTGAGTAGTTGCAATAAATATTTTATGGACCACAAACTTTAAAATATTTTTTACAGAAAAAGTTAGCTGATTCCTTCTCTAGGGTGCGACATGTAACATGAAACTGTATAAATAAAATTGTAACCTTGTATTGTTTTATTCTAGGAAGTGGAAGAATTTTCTCTCATCAATTTAAAACCAGGCTATATGACCTGTGTCAGCATCAGATGAGTTTAAAGATTCCTTAAAGGTAGGAAGGCAGCTTTTTAAAGAATTTCCAAAGCATTACTTCTTTGTACTCTTAAGCACAGGAAAATATATAAGGCAATTGGAATGGGAACCCAATGTTCTCAAGCCACAGGAAGATGGAAGTATTCAACAAGGCAGATTACATTTAAGCTGGGTAGAACATATGGTCTACAACAGTATAAACTTGAATCATGTAGCTCACCATTTGTGTTCTATAATATTTAGAGTTTAAATTCACTTTTTAAAAACAAAAATCAAAGGAAAATAGAAATCTAAGGATGATATTTCTGAAAAGAATTCAAATGAATAAATATATTGACAGTAATGCTATCAACCTATTGTTTTCTTAAAAGAAAATAATCTAAGGCTTCTACAGAAAAAAATGAATAGAAGGGAATAAAACTTTTTGTATCTAAAGCTTCTATTCAACAACCCATAAGGATATCTCCAGTTGACTAGATGTAACATCAAGACATACACTCTGGAACTGCTCAACACCCCTTCAAGCAATGAAGCAGAGGTTTAGGAGGGAAATGGAAGAGTAATTCTTTACTTTCTTTGCTCTTTCCTTCATATCTGTGATGCTGTTGACAACCTCTCAGCATATTCTTCCCTTCTAAGAGGGAGGCTTCTGTTTGGTTTATATGTGGGTAAAACATTTTTCAATTATGCATTTTGTAGACTCCTATTTTTAGTAGCCAGGTTGTCTTTGAGAATCACTTAGAAGCATTTAATCTTTGCAAAAACTCTTGGGACTATAGCAAACATAATGTCGCATTTATACAAGCAAACATTGTCTTCTATCTTCATTTCAGGTTTTTTTTTCATTCATAAAACAAAATTATCAACCTCTAAACTAACTCCTTAATGTGGTCACCTCTAATTGACCAAAAACTTTGGAAGCTAATAAAGATAAACATGATAATAGATAGACAATTAACCATCATTTATTTCTATATAATTTGAACTTACATGGCTTGGGAGGCTGAAAAGGGAGATTCTTAGGGTTATCAGCCATTTTACTCTGCAACAAAGTTAATTTTATGCCTTTGTTCAAGAGTTATATATATACAGATCTTGACATAATATTATTTATAGTATGATAAGAAAAGAAAGAAAAATTAATACCAATTTGGGGCGGGGAAGTGAGGGAAACCATTGTATGATTTATTAGTGGATTCAATCTTTGCAATTCAAAGTGAATTAAAAAAATGTTCTGTTTTCCTATGACTAAGAGTGGATGTCTTGAGAAGGTCAGAAAAAGTTCACATTACCCTTGAACAAATATGTTTTCCACATTTCATTGCCAGAATGGAGAGAAACAGAAGGCCAAAAATTAGTGAAAAACTCTGATCTCACTCTGTTTCTGGCCTTGCTTAGAGGAGGAAGTACCAAAAATCACACTGGAAAGACTGCTTTTTTCCCATTGTTTTTGCCAGGAGTGAAAAGTATTTTGTATAGTACTATGCCTAAACTAACAATAGACTCTAAACTTTTGGAATGTTTTCAAGCTTTCAACCTCTAACCCATTTTCACATATCCAATTAAAGACTCAAATATTAGAAAAAGTAGAAAGGATAGCCTAAATATAAAACAGATTTAATGTATATACAAGTTGACATGATGCCTTTTCCCCTAAGGGAAATGATGACCAAAAGGTATATTTTGGTTTTGATTTAAAATATAATTCTTTCTTTTGTCATTAAGAAATATTTGATTTTCCATGAAATGTGTTAATTGCAGTAATAAAAAATCTTTGCCTTTTTATAAAATAAAATTACATGAAAACCAGACAATCCATATAAAATTAAGATGAGAGACATTGAGACATTTTAAAATTATCCAAGTTGCAGGATTTAATTGTTTATTTGTTTATTTATGGCAGACTCTATTTCCCAGATAATATTAAATTTAATACCCATGGAAAATTTTCAGCCATGGAATATGGAATTCTCAATGTATCTAGTTTGCTCTTCCACTACATTAGACATTTTTGAAGATTTTCAAGACAAATAGAAAAATGAGAAGCATTGCTATAGTTTCAGATATAGGTGAAAGCCTAATATTGATTGAGATTCAAATTCTAGCTTTACTGCTGATTAGCTCAATAGCATTAAATAAGTTGCCTATCTTCTGAACCTCAGTTTTCTCATTATTAATACAGAATAATAACATACATCTTACTTGGTTGTTACAGGCATTAAGATAAGCTGTAAAGTGCTGAGCATAGTATCAAGGCTAAGTTACGTGTTCCTGTCTTCTCTACTCTTCCCTCCATTTTTCCTTTCCTTTGCCATGTTTTCCTTTATTTCCTATATCATCTTTATTCTTGATCTTCAAAACGGATGGTGACAATAACGATTATTACATGAATTTGTTATGTCTACATGAGCAGGGACTTTCCCTCTTTGTGTTTTCAACAGCTAGCACTCTGTATCAGGTTCTAATTAGTATTTGCAGAATGAATATTGAATGATCTTTATGCATGTGAGTACAGCTCAGAAGTCCAATGTGTAAAAACCACACATTGATGAGAACAAATAGTTTCTTCCTTGTTATTTCAGAGCTTGCCGTTTTTAATTGTAATCACAGTTAACACAAATGTCCTTATGACTGCTGACAATGTATCTCATTATTGACAACTCACCTACTAGCTTGTAAATTCCACAAAGCAGTGCCTATCCTGTTCAGTAACATATCCTAGTACTGACAAAAAATTCTGATATTTCATAGAGACTCACTAAATATTTGTTTAATTAATGATTAAATCTCGAGCAAAAGTATGCTATCGCTATTTGATTTTCACAGTCCATACTGTGCAGGTTCTGTGTTATTTTACTAAAAGGTTTGTTTCAACCTTTTGCTACATTTTGCCTTACCCTGTGGACCATACTTGGAAATTCTACTACTCACTCATATCCCAGGAGATATACAATCTAATAGGTTTATGCTAACATACCCTTAATAAATAAAATCCCAGGACTGATTAGTAAGTGTTCATGTTTGACATTTACCATACAGTGGAACTCCAAGACCATATTAAGGGAAATGATTGATGCACTCCATGTAGCATCTGTTGAAGGTCCAGGTCCCAGAGTCCAGAAAACCTTTAATTGAGAAAAAAAGTTAACGTGAATTCATTGATTTACACATTTTATTTCATTATTCCAAGATAATTGAATGCAATGATTTTGTCAGTGACAAATTAAAAAAAAAAAAAAAGAAATATTTTCAAAATTTTGCCTAAGCTCTAGACTTTCTCCATAGCATTATGTAGAGTTCTATCAACAAATTCCAATAAGGCAATCCTAGAGTTTTTCTTTATTGTCAAATTACTTCATTAACAATGAGACAAGTTTGACATATTATTTCAAGTATTGCTTCTTCTAGCAAGTCCAACCAAAAACATTCAACTTTTGTGAACTTTTCGTTTTAAATAAATTATTAAAACTCCAGTTGAAGTCTTGTCAGCAATGATCAACATTACATTTCTTCACTTTAAATGTTTTTCAAAAATGTGTTTTCTCATTCTATAGATACATGTTCTGCAACAAGTAGAACCGTGAATCTAGACTGTGACATGCTCAAGGTGATACTCTTTTTAACTTTGTGGTTGATAGTGGAAAAAATTCTGGTGGTACCAGTGTTTTTATATTAGCTTTTTCAACACTCTTCGATAAAATATTTTTGGTATTTTATGATTTCAAATGCTTTATTTTATAAAAACGGTTTCATAAAGTTTTAATAAAAACTCTCCCCATTAATAATTGCAATTTCTCTTTATTTCTACCATGAGCCTCAATAGAGCATGACTGCCATTCTACTAAAATGTGTGTTTAGAATTTCCACCTTTAACAATATGAACTTAGAGTACTGTTGAATCCAACACTTATGGCCCTAAAACCAAAAAGCCACTTGTATTTTTTTTGTTTAAATAATCGAAAGTTTTATGCTATCCCAGAAATACAAAACATGTACATACTATCTTGTACTAATTTGTGCAAAGTAGCAAATGATATTTCAAGCTTCTCCCACTTTTGCATAGGACCAGAAAATGTGTCAGGCTGAAGTTTATTATTAATATCATTTCTTCTGTGGTCTCCTGTAGATTTATAAGATTAATTTGTATTAGACCTAAAAAAAAGTTATATTCTTTGTAGCCTTCTTGTGTTTTTATTCTGGCTGTTTGATGCTTAACATTTTCTTAGGCATTCTTGAATTCATGAATGTGGCAGTTTGATATTATTTATGAATTCTAAAAAGAAATATTATGTTTGTAAACTAGTCTGTTCCTCTGAGCATGATACCCTTTGGTTGATATAAATACAAAGGCTTTATGTTTACTTCATTAAATCAAAATTGGGTCTTTGATTGTACCATGTCATTAGGGCTACTCAGTTTGAGTCCCCGTCCCCTTTGTGGGCTATATAAATGGACACTCAATTAAGGAGACACACAGAAGTAGATACACAGAAGCAGATACGCGAGGAAAGAGAGAGCGCTCCACAGACATGGAAGAGGACTTTGATCCTGCAGCCCCGGGGAGAGATAAGCCATTCTCCTGATAGTTTGCAGCTGAAGAGACCAGGGCCTTGAGCAGCTGAACAGGCCCGGAAAGAAGCTGAGATCAAAAGAAGCTGGGCATATGGAGCCTTAAGAGGAAAGAGGAAGGCTGACCCCTCCCAGATGTCACCTGCCATCTTGCTTCAACATGTGGCAACACACTTGGATGACAAACTAACCTTGAGTTGAACTCTTTAGGGCTTTGAAACTATAAGCTTTTACCCCAAATAAATACCCTTATAAAAGCCAACAGTTTTCTGGTACTTTGCATCAGTGCTCCTTTTGGCTGACTAATACAATGAATAATATAATACTCCACACTAACTACCTAATGGAGAATTAAAACACTAATTTTATACTATTTAGAAGCAAGAACAACTACATATGTCCATGATAATGATAACAAACATGATTATCCTAAAGCCAGAATGTTTCATATATGGGCCTTCCAATTATTTATCATTCAAACCGGAATACTCTTCTGTGTGAAAGTGGATACTATTAATAATTATGCCAGTACAACTTGCATAAACTAGGACTGCCTCCAGTGAACAGGATATGTGTTGAACCTATTTTTAAGGAACGTGCACCATATCTGTGTTGCTAACCTAAACACAGGACAAACTGGAAGACAATGCTGTTTGTCCCTCGCAAAATTTCATGACAATTAGCTGAAACCAATGAGTTTATGTTATTATTTCTGAATAATTCTACTATTTACCAACCAGACAGAAGTATTTTGATTTTAACAATAGGCTCAGCATACCTGCACATACTGACTATTTTTCCTGGTGACTCTTCTTCTATAAATTGGACATGTACAAAATGTCAGATCACCTTTCTCCCTTTAAATCAAAGTAAATTTGGCAAGGAGTCTCTGTCCCTTAGAGGAGGCAAGAAATTAAGTTGCCTTATTTTCCTCTTCCCAACTCAAGGTCATTCAAGGTCTAAAGGTTCTTTGTCCAAACTGGGTTATCACTTTTGTGTCTGGCTTACTTCACTCAATAATGTCCTCCAGGTTCATCCATGTTGTCATATGTTACATGACTTCATTTCTTCTTACCACTGCATAATATTCTAACATATGTTTACTCCACAATTTTGTTATCCATTCATCAGTTCATGGACACCTGGGTTGTTTCCAACTTTTGGCTATTGTGAATAATGCTGCTATGAACACCAGTGTGCAGATATCTATTAGTGTCACTGCTATCAGTTCTTCTGGGTATATACCTAGTAATGGTATTGCAGGGTCACATGGCAAGTGTATATTCAACTTCCTTAGGAACCACCAAACTGTCCTCCACAGTGGCTGTACCATTCGACATTCCCACCAACAGTGAATAAGTGTTCCTATCTCTCCACATCCTCTCCTACATTTATAGTTTTCCAACTTTTTAATAGCGGCCAGTCTAATAGGTGTGAAATGATATTTCATTGTAGTTTTGATTTGTATTTCGCTAATAGCTAGTGATGTTGAAGATTTTTTCGTGTGTTTCTTTGCCATTTGTATTTCCTCTTTGGACAGTTGTCTTTTCAAGTCTTTTGTCCATTTTTTAATCAGATATTTTGTCTTTATATTGTTGAGATTAATATCATGGATATTAAATATCCATTATATTTAATATCATGGATATTAAATGGATTTAATATCATGGATATCATGGATATTAAACTATCATAGATATTAAACTCTTATCAGATATGTGATTGCCAAATATTTTCTCCCATTGAGTAGGCTGCCTTTTCACCCTTTTGACAAAGTCCTTTGAGATGCAAAAGTGTTGAATTTTGAGGAGGTCCTATTTATCCCTCTTTTTTGTTGCTTGTGCTTTGAGCATATGGTTTAAGAAACTACCACCTACCACAAGCTCTTGAAGATGTTTTCCTCCATTTTCTTCTAGGAGTTTTATGGCTGTTGTTTTTATATTTAAGTCCTTGATACATTTTGAGTTGATTTTTGTATAAAGTGTGAGATAGGGGTCCTCTTTCTTTTGGATATGGCTATCCAGTTCTCCCACACCGTTTGTTGAATAGATTGTTTTGGCCCAGCTGGGTAGGCTTAACAGCCTTGTCAAAAATGGCTTGACTGTATATGTGAGGGTCAATTTCTGAGTTCTCAATTCAGTTCCATTGGTCTATCTGTCCATCTCTATACCAGTACCATGCTGTTTTTACCATTGTAGTTAAGTAATATGCTTTAAAGTCAGGAAGTGAAGGTCCTCCAAATCTGTTCTTCTTTTTTAACATTTAACATTTTTTTTTGCTATTGGGGGTTCCTTACCCTTCCAAATAAATTTGATTATTGGCTTTTTGATTTTGGCAAAAAAGGATGTTGGGATTTTTATTGGTATTGCACTGAATCTGTCAATCAGTTTGGGTAGAATTGACATCTTAAAGATATTTAGTATTCCATTCCATGAACACAGAATGTCCTTCCAATTATTTAAGTCTTCTTGGGTTTCTTTTAGCAATGTTTTGTAGTTTTCTGAATACAGATCCTTTATGTCCTTGGTTCAGTTTATTCCTAAATATTTGATTGTTTTAGTCACTATTATAAATGGAATTTTTTTCCTGATTTCCTCCTCAGATTGCACATTAGTAGTGTATAGAACGCTACTGACTTTTGCATATTAACCTTGTATCCCATCACTTTGCTGAACACATCTATTAATTCTAGTAGCTTTCTTATGGATTTTTGAGGATTTTCTAGATATAAGATCATGTCATCGGTGAGTAGTGAAAGTTTTACTTCTTACTTTTCTATTTGGATGCCTTTCTATTTTTTTATCTAGCCTAATTGCTTTAGCTAGAACTTCTAGCACAATATTGAATAATAGTGGTGACAAGTGGGTATCCTTGTCTTGTTCCTGATACAGTGGAAAAGCTTTAAGTCTTTCACCATTGAGTACAATGCTAGCTGTAGGTTTTGCATTTATACACTTTACTGTATTGAGAAAGCTTCCTTCTATTCCTATCTTTTGGAGTGTTCATGTCAAGAAATGGTGCTGTATTTTGGTCAAATGCCTTTTCTGCGTCAATCGAGAGGATCATGTGATTCTTCGTCTTCAATTTATTAATGTGGTTTATTACACTAATTGAGTTGAACCACCCTTGTATACCTGGATAAAACCCACTTGATCATGATGTATAATTCTTTTAGTGTGTTTTTGGATTCAATTTGCAAATATCTTGTTGAGGATTTTTGCATCTATATTCATTAGAGAAATTGGTCTGTAATTTTCTTTTTTTCGTAATATTTTTATCTGGTTTTGGTATTAGGTAATGTTGGCTTCATAGAATGATTTTGGTAGCATTCATTACCTGTTCAATTTTTTGAAAGAGCTTGAGCAAGATCGGTATTAGTTCATATTTGAATGATTGGTAGAACTCACCTGTGAAGCCATCTGGTCCCAGGCTGTTCATCTTTGGGAGATTTTTGATGACTGTTTCAATCTCTTCACTTGTGATTGGTTTGTTGAGGTCTTCTATTTCTTCTAAAGTCAGTATAGGCTGTTCATGTGTTTCCAGGATTTGTCCATCTCATCTACATTTTCTAGTTTTTTGGGATGCGGTTGTTCATAGTATCCTTTTATGATCTCTCTTATTTCTGTGGAGTCAGTGGTAATATCTCCCCTCTCATTTCTGATTTTATTTATTTGTGTCTTCTCTCTTTTTTGTCAGTCTAGCTAAGGGTTTGTCAATTTTGTTGATCTTCTCAAAGAACCAACTTTAGGTTTTGTTGATTCTCTCTATTGTTTTTTGTTGTTTTTGTTGTTCTCCATTTCATATATTTCTGCTCTGATCTTTACTATTTCTTTCCTTCGGCTTGGTTTGGGATTAATTTGCTGTTCTTTTTCTAGTTCTTCCAGGCGTGCAGTTAGATCATCAACTTTAGCTCTTTCTTTTTTTTAATGTAAGCATTGAGGGCTATAAATTTCCCTTTCAGCACTGCCTTTGAGGTGTCACATAGGTTTTGATATGTTGTGTTCTCAGTTTCAAGACATTTGCTAAATTCTCTTGCAATTTCTCCTCTGACCCCCTGATTGTTTAAGAATGTGTTGTTTAATCTCCACATATTTATGAATTTTCCCTTTTTCTGTCCCTTATTGACTTCTAGCTTCATCCTGTTATGATCAGAGAAAATGTTTTGTATGATTTCAATCTTTTAAAATTTATTGGGACTTGTTTTGTGACCCAACATATCGTCTATTTTGGAGACAGATCCATGAGCATTTGAGAAGAAGTAAATCTTGCTGTTTTGGGGTGCAAGGTTCTATAGATGTCTGTTAGGTTTAGTTCATTTATCATATTTTCAAGTTCTCTGTTTATTTATCCTCTGTCCAGATATTCTATCCAATACTGGCAGTGGTGTATTTAAGTCTCCAGATATTATTGTAGAAACATCTATTTCTCCCTTCAGCTTTGCCAGTGTGTGCCTCATGTATCTTGGTGCATTGAGGTTAGTTACCTAAATATTTAGAATTGTTATTTCTTCTTGTTGAATTGCCCATTTTATTAATATATAATGACCTTCTTCATTCCTTATAACAGTTTTGCATTTAAAATCTATTTTTTCTGATATTAGTACTGCTACTCTAACTCTTTTTTGGTTACTGTTTGCATGGAATATCTTTTTCCAATATTTTACTTTTAATCTGGTTGTATCTTTACATCTGAGGTGAGTCTCTTGTATAAAACATATAGATAGCTCATATTTTTTAATCCATTCTATCAGTCTGTGTCTTTTGTTTTTTGTCTGGATACAGAATTCTTGGCTGGCAATTTTTCTCTTTCAATACCTTAAACACATCATACTGCTTTCTTCTCTCTTCCATGGTTTCTAATGAAGGGTTGACACTTATCAAGTTTCCCTTGCATGTAATACTTTGCTTTTCTCTTGCTGCTTTCAGAATCCTCTCTTTGTCTCTGATAGTTGTCATTCTGAATAGTAGGTGTCTTGAGGTAGGTCTATTCATGTTTATTCTTTCTTGGGTGCATTGTCCTTCTTGGATATTGATATTTATGTCTTTCATAAGGGTAGGGAATTTTTCAGTCATTATTTCCTCAAATATTCTTTATGCCTCTTTTCCATTTTCTTCTCCTTCTGGGATGCCGATAATGCGTATATTTTTGCGTTTTGCTTTGTCATTCAATTCCCTGAGACCCTGTTCCATTTTTTCCATTCTCTCTCTTTCTATTCTCCTGTCTTTTTCAGTTCAAATGTTCTGTCTTCAAAATTACTAATTCTTTCTTCAAGCAGTTCAAATCTGCTCTTATGTGTTTCTAATGCATTTTTAATCTCATCTGTCATGTCTTTCGTTCCCATAAGGTCTGTTACTTTCCTTTCCAGACTTTCAAATTGTTCTTTATGCTTACCCATTGCCTTCTTAATATTCTTTATCTCTTCAGTCATTTTTCTTTCAAGAAATTCTTTAAATTGATTTAGGAGAGTTCTGTGATTAACATTAATTGTCTTAAATCCTGAACCTCTTCAGGTTATTTGGTTTGTTCCTTTGGCTGGGCCATCTTTTCCTGTTTCCTAGTATGGCTTGTAATTTTTTGGTGATGTCTAGGCATTTTAAATGTTGATGAATTTACTCTGGTGGCCAATTTCTCCGTCTTCCCTATTGTTATTATTTTTCATAGCTTTTTGATAGATGGTTCAATTTATCCTAAGTCTTTAAAATTGCCCAGGTTAAGTTAACAAAATCATGCCAGGGACTCACTAATGAGGCGCAGACTTTCTCCCAGGGGTGGGGTGAAGAGAGCTCTAAAAGCAGTTTTTGCCCATGTAATTTCCAGACTGGCCAGCAGATGGCACGTGTTGGCGCATCTTTTCATGGAAGTACATCTCTCTCGGTTTTCCTTTATTTTTGTCTGGCTAGAGTTGAGATTCAAAGTGAGCTATGCTGGCTGAATTCACTGAGGAAAAGCCCCTCGGCCCCCCTTCCTTTTCCCTTGTAATAGGTGGCAGGGAGGGATACATCTGCTGTCCTCTCAGTCAGCTGCAATGAGTCAAGAGTTTTACCCCTGCTGAATAGCTCCCAGGTGGGGGAAGGGAACTCTTCCCAGAAGCCCAGAGGTTTAGTAACTCCCAGTTTTTTGTTTCACCTTCTTCATCTCTCTGTCCCTCACCCTCCTGGGAATTGTGAAGCACTGTCTTGGTCTGCTGACCCCCAAAGCATTTCCCTCAGGCAGCTTTTGGCTCTTTCTCCATTGTTTTTGTGATAGCTGAGCCTTATCTGCCTAATCCAATGCTATGTTCCCATAATTGCCCCTCACAACATTATTTTTTAAGTAGCTTAGATTTTCTGAAAAATAAAACTGAAATGAGAAATGGCGCACAAATGATACAATGCAGACATTTCCGGAGGCAAAGGAGTGCAAAGTGTCTATTTAGCCTCTTTGAATGGAAGGAATATATAGGTATAACAAGAGCAAAACACAGATTAATATCTCAGGAGATTAATCTAGGACTCTCCCATGATCTTCACTGGTAAATCAGGCCTAAGGAGAGTGTGTCTCACCACACCTCTACATGCAACTAGAGTAAAAGCCTATGGTTTCTCAATCTGTAATGGCCAAAGTTAGAACAGGTTGTCTTTTGACCCTTCTTGGGCTTAGAGAGAAAGTAAGGGTGGAAGGAGCTGGAAAGGGCTTCTGAGGTGCAAAACAAGAAAGGAAACAAACCATTAACTTCTGTGATCCAATTCCCTTGATGTGGAAGATATTGGCACTGGAAAAGCAGATACTTCATTTTTCTCCCAAATGGCTATAACCAAAGTAGCATTTCAACATCATTTCCAAGTTTAAACCTCTACTTATCATAGTTAAGCATATGCTATATTGGATAAACCAAACCCCAATAACGTATACTTATCCCGGGGTCAATGACAACCCATCTTCCAAAAAATAAAAGAAGGCACAATAAAATGAGTTGAAACTGTAGTTAGGGATATATGCTGACATGTCAAGAATTCCACTGACTGATTGTTAGTAGTAAAAATCTATTTTTGGTACATAATTTTAATATTTTTCCTGATTTTGCAGATACATATTTACAAATCCCTTGGACATCAACAAGAAAAGAAAAATCAAAGTTTTTCTTCAAATGATTGTTACAATTGAAAATTTCTACAACTCTTTAGTACTACAATATTTATACCCAAATTTAAGTTTTATCTCATCCATTATGTCTCTTGACAAAGACTATTCTTAGAAGAAAAAATGGTGTAAGTTGTACAAGGAAGGATTTCTTTTTAAAATATAATTATATTTAGTTTTTATATTTTCCCTCCATAAATATAACCCCGTTTATTCATGTTATACAGAAAAAAATTGACAAACAGCACTTAGTTCAATAATCTGGTGATGAGACACAAATTGTTTCATATTTACTTCACACCTTTGGGAAATATAAATCTCTAGTACTAAATTATTTTTAAAGAATGAGGTTAGATGTTATTTCAATCTCCAAACATCTAACATTGCAAAAGATAAATAAGGCCAAGGAGTACAAATGTGTTGAGTATGTTTGTGTGTGTGTGTCTTTTAGACTCTATTATTAATTATAAAATAAATTTTCTATAACTGGAGCTGTTGGATGAATTCAGATGGTACATTTTGGTAGGTGGTGGTCATATATTAGTTAGGGAATATCTGCTTAACAGGATAAAATTTCATTGAGACTGAAAGTACAAGAAATAAATTATTTGGGACATGCAGATAATATTTCAGATGAGGAAGAATCACGGTGTTCGAGATATGTCAATGATCTCACAGGAAGTCATAAAAAGAGGGCATTTCAGAAGGCAGATTTTCTAACTTTCAATTACTTCTGAATGTTTTCTGAAATAAAACAGAACCTTCTTAAATTTTGAACAGAACTTCCCATTCTGGAGCTATGAGCCATTATGTTCATAACATAACTTTGTTTTGGTTATAACAGGTATATTCCCCAAGAGGAACTGTGGCTTAATTCTGAGTAAATGGTTCCAGTGCCCATTTGCATTCCCCTTAGGCTAACCAATTTCCCCTTTGACCAGACATGGATTTACAGACAGCAGGATCCATGTGGTGTGGCAGAGAGCCTTTCCTGCCTCCTGGGTCACTCCTCCTCCCCAGTGGAATTTGGATTAAGAAACAAAGTGCAATCTTCCAAGTTCCGTGCTTTTCCTTTCTAAGGCAAGAAACAGGAGCTAGTGAATCATTTATTCAATGAGGTTTTATTGACTCCCTTGTTAATTTAATGTTTGAGGTACCCTTCCTTACATTTAGCCTCATTTTTAAGTTGACCTCTGGATTCCTGTACTTCTAGCTTGTCCGTTCTTCATCTTCACTACTTCAAGGGCAAAGTAGGTCATTGAAGTTGGCCAATCTGTTCAAGTCTCTGAACAATTTAAATTTCTTCAAAGATTCCCACTGGATGTACCCTAAAATTCAAAATCTCTAGGATATTACACAAAGCCTTGGTGACCTGGCTCCTACTTCCTTCTTTAATCTGGTCACTAGCCACATTCTCTTTCTTCTATAATCTAGTTTTCCCAGCATATTTGAAATTCCCCCAAAGCTACAAAGCACTCTGTGTCTACTCTTATCTCAATATTTATCATACCAACTATGCTATTTGTCTCTCTCTTATTAGGACAGGAACTGTATGTTATTTGTCTATACTTCTTAGTTCTGGTAACAGTCTTATTGGCCTCTGTTATACCAAATAATTTTTTTTCCCTGAAAATTGTTTTCTTGTCTGTCTTACTCACTACAGGTTGAATTCTTGGAATGGGGTGAAGTTTCTCTGTGTCATTTCTGCATCCCTAGAACTGAACACAATAGTTGGCATACCTAGAAACGACATAATAACTATTTACAGATTATATTGTTGGATAAATGAACTTTCTCCCTTACTTTTCCACAAGCATCCCTATAACTACTCTTCTGTTCATAAACTTTTCCTCTCAAAAATTCAATTCAGGCTAGGTGCCTAGCACTGTGACTGGTGAATATTAGGCACTTTGAAAAGACAGGTATTGAATGAATGCATTAAAATTTCTTCCAAGTCAAATTCTACCTTGTCCATATAGTCTGTCCTAATTCTCATCTAGAAGGGATTTCTCTCTACCCTGTGTTCCCCGAAATTATTTTGTAGGGAATTCATTTGGGCAACAGTGTGTATCCTCCTCTATATTTGTTTGAAATTATTTAAATATTTTATTTATTTATTGGGAAATATATTTTATATCTTTATTCCTCAATCAGACCTTAAAATTTTGTGTTTTGATGAGTAGAACCAAGGTTATCTTCTTTTTAATCTCCCACACATTGTCAGTGCTCAAAAATTGAGATTTGAATGGCATGATGTAGAAGAAAAAGACATTTTCTTTCTTAAATTGATGGTGACAGTGCTTGTCTGAAGCCATTATCTTGTTATTGGAAGATAAAAGATAAGAGATTTTACCCCTCTTGGTTGCATTTTTACAAACTTACTTCATTGAAATGAATGATGAATGTACTCTAGTGGTCCTGAAATCTTGAGAATTATACCAAAAATATCATGAACTATATGTCACCAAAGAAAACAGGAAAACATTCCATTGGCCCCTTTTAGGAATCCAGCAAGGAAAGGCATTGCAATAAAAGACTTTACTCCAATTTATTAGACCTGTGAACAGCTACCAGGGATTAATGACCATAACTACTCCCATTTAAAACATATTCTAATTTCCATGCAGTGAATAAGGTGAACGAAGATACTAGCCACTAATTCCCTCTCCTCTTGCTTGTGTAATGGAAGACAGACTTATGTCAAATGGTTTTGGTTTGACGACACCCATCCCAGTCAATACCTCCTTGAGTAGCTATTTATGTGAGATGGAAAATGTAAACTTGTGACCGCATTGGGTGACTATGTACATGGGCTCTGAGTATTCAATGAAAGTTAAAAACTATCAGAACTGGAAAGAATTTTAGGCTGGCAACATTAAATCAATGTGTATATTTGGTAATATAGAGAACCCACAAAGAGTAACCACTGACAACGTGTGAAAGTCAACAGAGTTTTGGCGATATGTAAGGAGGGAAAGAATCATGTGTCAACTGTTCTGTGACAATGCACTGGAACACCCTGACTTTTTAAATTAAGCTCAAGAATAGCTGTCCAGAATTTTGTTCTGTATCCCAGATGTGATGAAGTTCTTGGCTGAAAACAGTGTAAAAACAATGCAGAAGTAGAAAAAAAAAGATGAAATATTGAGAAAAATCGATTTGATTATCATAAGTAAATGTTTTACCTCTAAAACAGGAATTAACTGAAAACCAATAGCACATTCCTTTCACAAAATCCTACTAAGACAGAAAGAATGAACTATCAAACTTCACCTAAGAATGACCACACACAAAAAAATGTTTTCCTTTCACAAGACCATTTTCTTTTTCAGAGTATCTCGTTATCCATACAATGGACATTATCTCCCGTAGTCAACTCCCTTTTACTATTTTTATATATTTTAATTCAATATATCATGTGCTTTATTTCTAAAATAAAATAAATATCACATCATGCATAAAGATCCTATTTGAATCTCACTATCCCCTTTTTAGTTGCAGTATCCTTCCCTTCCCTTCAGTACATTCATCATCAGGAATTTGACATGTATCTTTTGTATCGTTAAAAAAAAAAAAGCAGGCCATACAATAAGGAGACTTCTGGGGCACTGGTATCATTTTGTTCCTTATTTTTTTTAAGATTTATTTTTTTATTTCTTCCCCGCCTTGTGTTTGCACTCACTGCTCATTGTATGTTCATCTTTTTTTTTTTTTTTTTAGGAGGCACCAGGAACTGAACCTGGGACCTCTCATATGGGAGGGAGGTGCCCAATTGCTTGAGCCACCCAGCTCCCTGTTTGTTGTCTCTCATTGTGTTTTATCTAGTTGTGTCTCTTCGTCATGTCATCTCATCATGAGTGAGCTCGCCGTTTCACTGTTTTCTTTAGGAGGCTCGGAGACCCAACCTGCGACCTCCTATGTGTTAGGTGGAACTCAATTGCTTGATCCACATTTTCTTGCCTGTTTTGTTTCTTGATCTGGGTGCTTGTTAGATGGATGTGTTCACTTTGTGAAAATTCATCAGACTGTGCACTTAATTTTTTCAATTTTCTCTAGGTGTGTTATATTTCAATAAAAAGTTTGTTTTTTAAAGTGCTTTGGGGCTGGAAGACTATCATCACAGCTGTTGTCAGAGGTAGAGGGGAAAAACCAAAAACTTTGAAATCAGAACCTTTACTTTTCTGTTACTAGTTGTGTGACTTTCAAGAGTTCCCATAAATTCACAGTTTCTCACATGTATAAAGCAAAGATTATACCTGATTCAGAGCACTGTAAAGATGAAATGAGATGATGCATGTGGAAATGCATTGCACACTCAATAAATGTCATTGCTTCTCTTTTCCTTTAGAAGTCTCATTAGCAATGACTCTGAACTGCCTTTGTTGCTGATTTCACCTCAAGGAGATACTTTTTGTTTCTTTTTTATTTAATTTAACTTATATTTTTTCCACAATTATTTAAGAAATATCTTATGTTCCATTACTATCATGTCCTGCCTGGCTCTTTATTTCCCCTGCAGCCTTCCATAGGTAATGTTCTTAATCATCTCCTTAGCTCAGTTTTCCTTACTCTTTTCCTTTGCTGAAATGGCATGACTGATAGCAATTCGGGGCTGTCTCTCCAACATAGACCATGATGCCTGGAAATTAGGAGAGTCCCAGTAAATGCCAAACACTAGGAAAAAAATAGCAATTTTCCACACATACATATATGTTCATGACTGTTGTACTGTTTTAATGATATCATACTATATGCTTTCTGTTGCATTTTTTACTCAAAGTTAAATTTTAAGTCTACCTTTTAAATTTTAAGTCTATCTTTTAAAAGCAAATTTATTTCTTTTAACAGCTGGTCAGCATTTTACCATATGAATAAACTTCATATTATTTATCCATTTCACTGAGAGATTTGGGTTATTTCCAGTTCTTCCACATTACAAACAGTGCTGCAGACATCCTAGATATATCTTATGCAAATGAAACATTTATTATTTTCCAAGTACTTTGCTGCAAAATCTAATTTAATCCTCTCACAAAGCCTAGGAGAACTGTTGCATTATAGATTTTTTTAAATTAATATATCAAAAAGGTTAAGAAACTTGACCAAATTCATACAGCTGATAAGTAAAAGAGCTGGGATTTAATTTTTATTGATTGATAATTGAAATAATTTTATTTATTTGTTCACATACTTATTATTTGTCACATTCACCAGAATATAAGATCCATGAGAACAAGGGGCCTTGATTTTTGCCATATTCCTATTATAGATCATGCACCTGGCATAGGAGGAGACTTAATAAGTACTTGTTGAGTGAATGAATGAATGAACAAATGTATGAGCAAACAAATGAATAAATACAATAAGATGCATATATGTTGCAGGACCCAGAAGAATGAAATCTGGTCCAGGATCACTGCATGAATTAGTTTCAATTTTAGGCAATTCCACATTCAAAAGAGACCAGGAACACTGTCTTAGGTTTTGTTTTGCAGCAAATGTCTGTGTTTGCTCATATTGGGAATTTGGGAATGTGTGCTGAGTGAACCTTTGGATCATTTCAGATGACTTACAGAGGGCTGAGAGTTTGTGGTTCTGAAGAAGTCTGGAAGGTCCAATCAGTAAAATACAGTGACTCAGTACAATATTTTTGCTCATTTTGTAAACTTTGGAAAAAATCTCAGTCTTCAAAATCATGGCCACATCATGCTCTTAAAAATGAATAATTAAAATAAGATGAATTTCTGGTGCTTTAAACCACGAGAATTGTCCTGATTCTGGGAAAAAAAAAACAGTTTAGCAGTCCTCTGTCTTTAGGGTGGTAGGAGAAAATTCTCCATTCCTTGTTTCTCTGCCATAATCATCAGATAAAACATGAGGAAAACTCAGCGACTATGATCAACACTCAGGTCTATTATCAGCACTGCATTTGTTTGTATCATGCATTTTATTCTGCAGTATCGTTATCCAGAAGCTCACTGGGTTACCTGAATTCATAGAGAATGATGGGTTCTGTTCATTAAATTTTCTAACAGTTAAAATATTTCAAGAAAGTCTCTTTATTCCTTTTATCACTGTTCTAGTAACTTTCCAAAATGCATTGACATAATCTGTGGAGTTGGTGCATTTAGAATAACTAACGGCCAATCTTCCTTTAGAGATGGAATATCTTTATGTATCTTTGAACCATTTAACTTACAATAAATCCTTCGGAATTTTTGTCAAGAGATTGTACCAAATCTGTAGAGATCTCAAGACAAATTCTGGAATTTACTTTTCAATGAATATGTCTTCTCTTTCAATCTATTTGTGCTCATTCTACTCTTGCCCAGATAATCAGATAAGAAGTTAATGTAGGGCCCCAATTAGTTAAATTCTGCTGGATTAATGTTTTATTAAGCTGAGAATAAAATCAACCAATATTGAATATATAAGAGTTACAAATATTCTGATTCAGAACTTCATAGGAATAATACTTTTTTAACAGTACTGAAATTCCATCAGCAAAAAATAAAAACAAACACAACTGTCTACAAAAGCATACATCATAACTCATTTAACTCAATGCTCATTTTCCTAGGAGGGCTTCTGGTTTCCTATTGCTGTTATGATCATGGGTGTGTATTTTAAATTGCAACTGTTTTGTAATCTCTACTTAATTTCTTCAAAAAGTATATTAGACACAGTTACCTCTACAGTAAAAATTATGACAACATACCAAATGAGAAATGAGATCTTTCTACATCTGTTTAATATTTTAAATTATGGAAAATTTCAAATGGAAACAAAAATTGAGAATAGCATAATGAGCCCCATGAATTTATCAGCAGGACTGGCACATGAGAAATATTGTTTCATCTATATTTACTCCCACACTTGCTTCTACTCACTCTTAGTGTAAATATTAAATGTGGTGTGATAGAAAGACCTTAAGGGGAGGCAAAGAATTGGGTCCTAGTCTTTGCTCTATCTAGGGGAAGCTCCTTTGTTTTTCCATAAGCCACACACCTGCTACATGAGATATTTATACCCAAGTATCTTTAAGTTCTCTTTACAATATTGTTATAAACACTAAGTTGTAAGTAGTATATTCTGGCTCACAGAGTAAACCCCTGCATTTTTAATGACCTTTCTTTTTCTAAATATGCACTTAGATGTACTGTACTTATACCACAAGTCAAAATTGTAACCAACTTAAAAAAGAAAATAGAACTTACAATGAAATAGTTCTTCTGACCACAGCTAAGCAACCATCATAATGATGTCAATACTTTTAAAAATGCTGATGTGTAGAGAGGCCCAAGCTAAAGTTATCTTGGTTATACATTTTATATAAATATGAAATAAATTAAAAATAAAGCTGATAAGAGCATAAATAGGCTGTAAAATAAAGACTTATTTTGTATCAAGAACGAACTGAGCCCCAAATCATAAAATTAATGGCTCTATTCTCAATGACAGAACAAAATGTTCTGCAATTTATTTTAGCATGATGAGGTTGTAATTAATCTGACAATTAAAATTGAATGCATATGCAGAAATCCTGTAAAGATTAATTCAGTGAAACAGAATCAACTCCATGTCACGGGTTGCCTTGGTTTGTTTGTCATTAATTCTGTAATGCCACAGACCTAGTCTGTTCATTAATGTATTCCTATCACTTAGCAGAGTACGTAGCACAATTTTTTAAAAATAAATGAATGTTCTGATAAGTGTATGCTGTGAAAAAATATAGCTATGACAAATATGAATCATGGATACCTGATTATTTGGTTTAAACTAATCGATATATATTTTTAGATATGTTCAGAATATATTTGGTGCTAATTATAATATAACGATTGCTGTTTCCCTGTCTATGCATGGAAAAGGGCCTACTGCATTGAGCCATAATTTTAGTAAATAAAGTAAATTGAAGGTAATAGGAAGCAGCAAGTATGAGAAGAAATATGTCTATGGACAAAATCTATAACATAAAGACACTGATAGATTGAAGAGAAGGGGTGAGTGTCACAAGGTGGCTCACTCCTATGTCCGGCAAATTATTGAATCATGTATTCCACAAGGTTTTATAGACTTCTCTGCTTATTTTAATGTTTGAGGTGTCCTTCCTTACATTTAGCCTCATTTTTAAGCTGACCTTTAAACTTCTGTCCTTCTAGCTTGTCCATTCTTCATCTTCACTATTTCAAGGGTAAAGTTGGTCATTGAAGTTGGCCATTCTGTTCAAGTCTCTGAACAAGTTAAATTTCTTCCAAGATTCCCACTGGATATAGCTTAAATTCAAAATCTCTAGGATATTAAACAAAGCCTTAGTGACCTGGCTCCTACTTACTTCTTTAATCTGGTCTCTAGTCACATTCTCTTTCTTCTAAAAGAGTCCATTACCAAAGAAAGACATGTATTTTTTTCTTATATTTCTGATTAGAAATATATATATATCCATTTCCTAAAATCATGGTAAAGGGAAGTACAAATTTCCCATGTGTATCACTGTGAGTGTTGATAAGTAGGGATTTATTTCTACTTACATTCCTTGATTCAGTGTATTCTACTCATTGGAAACGTGGTATTATATAATGGGCATTGATTTGCCATCTATACTCTGCCCTAGAGCACAGGTTGGCAAACATGTCCCATGAGTCAAATCTGCCCCACCTCCTGCCTTTTGTTTTTTAATAATGCCTTACTGGAGCAATAATACACCCACTTATTTATGTATTATTTACTGCTGCTTTAGACTGCCAGAGAAGAATGAAGTAGTTATGATGGAGACCTGCAAAGCTTAAAATATTTATGTGTCCCTTTATAGAAAGTTTGCCAATTCCTGTCTTAGAGGATAACATCCTTTTGACACAGGACAAAATATCTGAACTGGTGCCTCAGATACACCTTCATAAGGCCATTCCAAAGCTCAGGCCAGCAGCTTCTTTGGGAAGGGGAAGAGTGTGGTATGTGATAGAACCAGAGGGTCAATGACTATAATGCTCATGGTTATGTATCCTTTGTTGTAAATAGGTCAGTCCAGAAACTGGGCCAAGGATTATCTACTTTTGGGGGGGAGGGGCAGGGGGAAGTCATCTTTCTTAAATTCCTGATCATTCATTCTTGATTTCCTTTACTTATGCAAATGAGCGATACACTTGTTCGCTGTCGGTTTATCTTCCCCCAAGGTCTCCATGTCCTATTAATCATCTCCATAACTCCGGATTAGAGTCTCCCTGCTCTGACATTGCTTTTATTACAATTATATCCACCTCTCTTCTAATGACCTAAGTGTTACCACCTGGCCCCTATTATTTTGAAACTGTTTAATCCCCATTTATTATTAGCTTTGTAACAGCATTTCCTACATCCCATGGTGCCCTTCTCATTAACATATTTTTTGTAGCTTTGATAAAAACAGTGTTTTCTGGGTCCTTCCTTGGAATGCAAACAACTGGTGGGTTTTCTGGGTTTACATTGTATATATCCACTTAAGCATGTCCATTTCCCTGAGTCTCTGAATGCTTCCACTTTCTGCCACTATAGTTATGGCTTTCTACTTCACTTAATGCAGGCCATTATTAACTTAAACTTCTAAGACTCATTCAAGCATTGTGTTAGCATTGCCTTTGGGTTTCCTGTCAAGGTATTTAGAATGTTGTATCATGAGAGAGTGCCCTCATATCAATAAACAATCCCCACCTAGCCTTCTGTTTCAACCCCACTGTCTTAGATTGCCTGGGCTGCTGTAATAAACACCATATAACTGGTTGGCTTGAAAAAGAGGAATTTATTGTCTCACAGTTTTGGCCACTAGAAGTAAAAAATCAAGCAAAATCAAGGTCTCCATAGCCCATGTTGAGTCTGTAGCATTCTGGCTTGCCACAATCCCAGAGGTTCCTTGACTTGCATCTCTACCTCCACCACATGGCAATTTGCCTTACTCTCTGGATGGAGTCTTCTGACTTCTGGCTTCTACTAATTTCTGGCTTCTGCTGAGTGACTGCCTCTGAGTTTCCTCTGCTTATAAGGACACCAGTAATATGAATAAAGGTCTTCCCTCATTGGCCCTACTTCAATGAATAATAGCACCTTCAAGGGTCTTATTTACAAATAAGTTCACACCCACAGGACCCAGGGTTAGGACTTATACATGGATTTTGTGGGAGACATGATTCAATCCCCAGCATCCACTAATACAGCACCCTCAGGATCCAGTCTCACATAGTCTCTTGAGTCTTGGTTGTATGTGGTGCCCAGCCTCTACAGCTCCTTCAGGATATGGCCCCTTTTCTCCCTTCCCTTGGTAGGCCCAGCACTTCCCACACTAGGTTTTATTTTGACTTAACCCTAGTTATTGAACTGGTGGCTACAAACTGGTGATTGTAATAGATCCCGGGGAGGCACATGTTGTCTTATAAGGCAGAGGTCTCTGCATCATCTACAAGAGTGGGGATATGCTGACCTTTGACAAGACTGAGTGGACCACTTCTGCAGGTCATAAGTTCAGGACAATCCTGGTATTCAAGGATTTTGAATACATTGATCTAGATGTCCCTATCTGAGATCTCAGAGTCCCAATCTTCCAGGCAGAGCCCTGACTTGCTGTGGTTGAGAATTCATTCTTCTCTAGAGCTTTGCTAACCTTATAATGGAATCCTGGGCTGTTCCTCAGGTCTTTCTGCCCTGTAGAATTAGTAGATAATAATTTCTTTATATGCTGCTAGAAGGTCCTCTGTCTTTAATAATTCACCTTAAAGTAACGCTTAAATCACTCTGGACTTTTCATTGCCTATATTGACAGGTTCTAGCAAGACCATCAATTCCATAGGCCTTATAATTACTGCTTCTCTCTGAACTTTCAGACATCTGAGAAATCACACCTTTTGACTTTGGCTGTTGTCCCATTCACATTCACCCATGACAGATTTTAATAATTGCAATGCTACCAAATACCAGAATTTATCAGGACTACAAAAACCACAAATGATGGGTCCTCACTGCCACCTGGCTGGCAGATAACCTATTCCCAAATTGCCATATTTGAATTTTTCTTCCTAGGCCACACCTAACAAGAGTTCCCTGAAAAACAAACAGATTGAGTGGAGTGCAAATGTTTTATTGGGGTGCAGATGTTAATGGGGTGCAATTCTCATTTCTCCCCAACTCCACTTTCACTTAAGATTGGCAGTAAATTGAAAAATGCTAGAAATCAGGGTTTTGCTCCCCAGAGAAGCCATAATTAAATATTTACCAGCATACTAGTGGTCAGAGACTTATGGATGACTTTGGGCTTGATATCCTTACCATGTGGTGGAGAAGGATGGAAACAGAAAGCATGGAGTATCAATGTGGGAAAACCCAGTCAAGAGTGATGTTGTGGTGTTGCAGGAAAGAGCAAGGATAGGATAGAAACTAAAATTAACTTTTTTCTTGGTTGTATATGTTATATGGTAAACAATACATTCATTAACATATTCATTCATTCCATTGCTTTCTCAGAACCAAAATAAATTTAGTGTAGTCTGATATAGTGCATAACATTATCTAAAATGAGAAGGCAGGGGCTGGAGAAAAAAAAAAAAAAAAAACTTGAGGAAGCAAAAGTGAGAACACTGGGATTCTTTACCTAGAACAAGGAACAGACTCAGTCAACCAACTCCTGTGAAATTGTAATTTTTGTCTCTTAATGTATAAAAGCATAATCTTATGGAAAAAGAGAGTTAAACTATCAATACATTTCTATTGATTGAAAAAGAGTAAAAAAGAAATTGCTGCAAAAGGGAGAAAAACTCAATCGTAATTTTATACCAAGCATACTAATTATAATAAATTATTGGGTTTACCATTGAGTGTCATATGGAAAAATATGTGCATATTATTAAGTGATTAATTTTGTAGTGCTTGTTTCATTGTATTTCAATATAATAAAAATGGGTTTTAGTATACTAAAATTGTTTATACAACCTATATTTTATTTCACATGTTTAACTTTCTATACATTTATAAAGTATTTACTAGTTCATTATTCATTCATCCTTCAGAGTCTGCCCTTCCCTGGTTAAAATTCTTTAACAGTTCTCTAGCACTCTTAAGAGAAAAAAAATAAGAAAAAAAAATTATTCACTACTATGTGAAAAAAATTATGATGCACTTTAATGATATGTAACTCATTTATTTTATTGTTTTACTTAAATTATAAATATTATAAAATATGTTTAGATTCCTATCGATATTATGTTTTTTATCACAACTCTAAGAAACTTCATAGGGCTCCATACCCAGCAGGTAAAAGAGCAGGAATGGGGAAAGCAGCATGACCTTGGACTGCTGGTTAAGTCCAGGAGTTTAGAGATTGTACATCACCATAGACACATCCCTCACATTCAACATTCGACTGTAAACTCCATGGGGACAGGGACAATATATGAGTCTTATTCTGTTGAATACATTATAATGTATTTTATGTGTCTGGTGCCTAGCATAAACTAGATGCTGAATTACTATTAAAATAAATATTGAATGAATGAAAGAATTAATGAATATGTGTGTGATTAAATGAATGAATAAATAAATACCCTAGGGGTGGATGATATTTTCATCTGTAGTTGCTATTTATATAACTGCTTCTATACATATTTTCTTTCATAAATCTGTAAATATATAGTAGGACAGTTGCAGGGATGGGTTTGGAGGGAACCGAGAGAGTTTTGACTTTTTTCAAATTAGCTTTATTGAATAAAGGCTTGGATTTTGGTTATTTATTGTTGCGTGATAGTCTCCCAAAGCGCAGTGCCTTCAAACAGCAATTCTTTTATTTAGTTGATCACAGTTCTGCGTCCCAGGTTCAACACAGTTTGTTTCTGTTCAAGGTGACGTCAGCTGACTTGGAAGAGATGATCCGCTCCCAAGATGGCTTCTTTGACTTGTATCTCCGTGTGGCTACGTTGTCTTTCTCACAGCATGGTTGTTGCAGGGCAGGCCAATATCTTACATGATGGGTAGCTTTGCCCAGAGT
The DNA here is from genome assembly GCA_026826555.1 of Tolypeutes matacus. Classification (NCBI taxonomy): domain Eukaryota; kingdom Metazoa; phylum Chordata; class Mammalia; order Cingulata; family Chlamyphoridae; genus Tolypeutes; species Tolypeutes matacus. The sequence goes on along the minus strand of JAKSZT010036119.1, from coordinate 24,033,541 downwards.
AGAAAAGCAGAATCTCCCGTCCTTCTTAAAATTCACGTCAGAATTGATACAGCCTACTTCCTCTGCATTCTATGGGTCAAAGAGGTCACAGCCCAGATTCAAGGCGCGGGATTACTGAGGGATTGGGGGGAAGGTGTGGTTCATCATCCAACCTAAAAGACTGACATCTTCTAGTAAACTCCATGAAAACAGGGATTTGTCTATTCTGTTCACCACTGTATTTTCTTTTTCATAGAACAGTGCCTGACAGATGGTAGGGCTAAAAAATTATTGAAATGATTGAATAAAGGAATGAATGAGTTTAAAGGATAATAAGAAAAATTTTGGTTGATGAAAGAGAGGAAGGATTAAATAGAAGATTGTCATAAAACAAGTAAGAATTTGAAGAGCAAAGCTTAGGTAAATTCAGCAGAGAGAATTTTGAGAGATATAGGATGTCATAGGGAAGACAGGAGGTTGGCAGATAGCCTGACCCAGGGGAAATTAGTGGCCCAGACTTAAAATCAAGCTATCCAGGCAGTTTAAAGTTATGACATGGGAGACTTCATCCATTATTCTTCCTTCTCTCAACATATGGTAAACAGATATAAGAGAGAATTCTAAAAAAGAAATACTAACACATTCAAAGAATGAAGCTGTGCAGAGCAAAACAGTGCCAACTGATCACCAGCCATGAAAATGTTTGACTATTTTATGAGTAAGTGGCTCTTACTGGTACTAATTAACAAAGTTTAGAAAGACTCAAATAAAGAAAAAGAAAAAGGCTCCAAAGAGAACTTAAATGCGTGTTTCTGTACAATTAAAGGATTTCACTAAAGCAGGTATTATTTACTGGCTTTTTTTTTTTTTTTTTTTTTTGGTGAAGTTTATATGTAGGGTTATACTTTTTTAGAACAGAAGTTCCTCTTCTTTAGATAAAGATATGTGCCCTTTTATGGACAAATATACAATCCTCACTACTTAACAGGAATCTGTTTGGAAAATTCAAGTTTCAATCATGATAAGTCATACAATAAAACCTATATTGGAGCTTTTACACAAATTATTTACATTCCTGAAAGTTGGTCAATAATGATAAAAGTAAATTATATAATATATGAGGAGATGAAAAATGCTCTGGAAGAGAAATAAAGGTAGAGCAGGGTAAGGAAGTTTGGGAGATCAGAGTGGAAGGGAAGAATTTGTTGCAGCATTAAATAGGGTGGGTATGTCAGACCTCATGGAGAGGATGAGCAAAGATTTGAGGGATGTAAGGGATGAATATTCCAGCCAAAGGGAAATACTAGTCGAAAGGCCCTACTGCAAGACAGTTTCTGACATGTTTGAGAAATAAACAGAAAGGAAGTCACTGTAGTGGGAGGGGAGTTTGTGAGGGGGAGAGAAGTAGGAGATGAAGCCAAAGAGGTTATGGTGGTGACGGTTGGCTAAGGATGGGGCCTAAAGACTTCTAAGGCCTTTTAAGAATTTTGGCTTTTATTTTAAGTGAAATAAGGAAGCATGTCAGGGTTTTGTGTGCCGAGTAGTGCTATGAGATAAATTAGGTTTTTACTAGGATGGTTGTGTTGGAAATAGTCTGAAAAGGGTTAACCCTGCTCTCTCCCAGCATGCAAGTCCAAAGTCCTTGCCTCACTGCTTCTGATTCCTGCATTAGTCATATGATGATATAATTACTCATATGATTTAAACAAGTTCTTTGGAACGCCTGGTCTTTATTTCATCCCTGTTTTCTAATACCATATGTATTAGTCATTAACAAAGGGCTTTTGGACATGCTAATAATATAGGCAGAACAAATGTGAATTTTTTAATATACTATAAAAATTTTTATATACTTAGATTACATAAATGTTACATAAAAAATATAGGGAATTCCCATATGCTCTACTCCCTACCCCTCCCACATTTTCCCACATTAACACCATCTTTCATTAGTGTGGTACATTTGTTACAATTGATGAACACATTTTGGAACATTGCCACTAAGCGTTGATTATAGTTTACATTGTAGTTTTCACTCTGTCCCACACAATTTTGTAAGTTGTGACAAGATATATAATGGCCTATATCTGTCATTGCAGCGTCATTCAGGACAATTCCAAAGTCCCAAAAATACCCCCATAATACACCTATTTTCCCCTCTCCCTCCCCTCCGAACCTCCGGTGGCCACTGCCATCACATCAATGATAAAAGTTCTTCCATTGCTAGAATAACAATAAGTCTATAGTAAAATTACAGTCTACTCAATCCATTGTTCATTCCCCAATTCTGAGGATTCTGAGATGGTGATGCCCGCTCTAGGTCTCTAATTGAGAGAAGGGCTTAGATTCCATGGAGCAGATGCATTGGACTATCTTGCTTGCAATTGCAGACTTTCTCTGTTCCTTGGGATGGTTGTTGTCCATCATCATCTCTTTGTTAGTTGTCCTGGGTGAGTCCAATGACCTGGAGAGTAGATGTTGCAACTCTGTTGAGATTCAGGGCTCATCTGGCACATGAACAGCCCAAAGATTTAAGTCTCTTGGACATATACCTATTAAGTCTAGTACTAACTATAGGTTCAAATAAAAGGGGCAGAAGAGCCATGTGTAGGGAAACCACAATTGAGTCCAACTCTGTCACACTGGGCAACATAAATTCCAAAGTAGGGCCCACTGGCAGGGTGCCAAACTCCTGAGTGGTCTGCCTTGCCTATAGTGTCTGGATGTCTCCAGAGCCCTCAGGAGTCCTGCTATTTGAGGCTATATTTACTTTGGAAGTCAATAAGATCCTGGTGAGATGTGCGTAAGCGTAAACTCTCGAATTTTTTTGCCCCAACTTCTGCATTTGTGGTCTCTCCACTGGCAAACCCCAAACAATGAAAATACTAATGAATTAAATTAATAATTAAATAAATATTTATTGTAGATCTACTATGTGTCGCACACTGTTCTAAGACCCGAGGATTCAGCAATGAACAAAATATACCAGGACTCTGCTTTCATGAAGCTCACATTAAATTCCAAATAGTATATACAACATGCAATGTACATATTGAAAGTTAGCTCTCATACACATCATTTTAATTTCATTTCAAAGAAGTAGAAATGGGAGAAATTATGCTTAGACATAATATCACCCTGCACCACAGATGCCATGATATCAAGGGTCACAAGCCTCTCCTGATCCAGTTTTGTGTCTAGGGAAAAGATGGGTATTAGTCTTTCATTTGCCATAGCCATTCTTCCTTTGTTTTTAGTACCAGTACCCCAGTTTTCATTCTAGTTTCTTCCCTCTTCGTGCAGCTCATGTAGATGGGGAAAGAAAACCCCATCTCAGCTCCAGCTATGGCTATGTTCCTAGCCAATGATTGACCCAGTTCAGGTCAATTGATGGGAAGAGAGGTTTTCTGAGGGCTTCTGAGAAAGAAGCTTTCTTACTTTCCCAAAAGAGCTCCTTGGAAGTATGGTTTCCCTTTCTGCTCCCTATAAGTGAGAAGCCTTATAAGCCACTAGGAGCCTTAGGTTGAAATAGCACTCTGAAAGGTGCCACAGAGACATGGAAAGAAACTGATTCCTTTGCAATATCACTGAGCCACTGGATCACAAAACAAAGCCTGTTGCACTCCTGGTCTTCAGTTCCTTACTCTATTAAGTTCCTCTGTTGTTGAAGCCTGAATTGGAGTCAGATTTTCTGTTACTGCAAATGAAGAATTCTTGCTACACCTACCATTGCCTGGTGCTGACAATAAATAACAAAGGAATAACACAGAGTCTATAACTTCAAGGAATGTGCACATTAGTGACAGAAACAGAAAAGTAAACAAATTATATAGTGTGGTGAGTGTTAGGATAAAGTACAACTCTATGAAGTAAGTACTTTTTACAAATGGGAGATCAAAGCTAAGAGAAGTTAAATGACTTACAATTCTAAGTAGCAAAGAAGTGGCAGAGCTGGGAACTGAACAGAGGCAGTTTGACTCTGAATTCCATAGTTGAACCACTATATAGTACTGGATTCCAGAATTTAGAAGTGAAAGAAAACAGTATATCTGGAGAATGCCAAGTATTTCTTTATGCCTGGAGCCTTGGATATTGTTTTAGTTTCCTAGGCTGCTTAAAGCAGATACCAGCTAATGAGTTGACTTAATTAAACAATAGGAATGTATTAGCTTACAGTTTGAAGCCGAGAAAATGTCCAAATCAAGGCATCATCAAGGTGATGTTTTCATCCTGAAGACCACCTGACAGTGATCCTTGGTTCTTTTGCCACATGGTTCTTGTGCCACATGTGCCACATGCACATGGCAGCCTCTGCTGGCCTCTCTCCTCTATTCTGGGTTTCATTGATTGCAGCTTCTGGTTTCTGTGGCTTTCTCTCTTTCTCTCCTTATTCATCCCATTTGTAAAGGACTCTTAGTAAAAGGATTAAGACCCATCCTGAATGAGGTGGGTCACACCTTAACTGAAGTAGCCTTATCAACAGGTTTTACTTACAATGAGTCCACACCCACAGGAATGAGTTAAATTTAAGAACATGTTTTTCTGGGTACATACAGCTTCAAACTACCACAAATATGAATAATGGAAATAAATGAAGTTAGAGATGAAAGCAGGGTAAATATCATAAAAGGATATGTTAAAGAATTCAAATTTTACACCTGAAATTTTAATTTCTTATAAAATGGGGTCCTAAGTGTGTGATAATTCTTGGATCTCACTAAGTCATGCCTGACCATCAGAAAACATCCTAATTAAATGAAGACTAAGTACTAAGATTAAGTAATAGCAGTGATGATTGGTGATTATCTCAAGTGTTGCAGAAATTCCTGGGATCATCAATTATATACATAGCTTACAGTAATATAAATATTCATGAAGTTTCATAAACATTTTCACATCCAATGGAAAGTTTTCTTAAAGGACTTTGTGCAAAACACACTTTTCCATGCATAAAGAATACTTTGGATATTTATTTTAATGTATAGTAAAACATGTAAAACAATACTACTGGACTTACATTCAATGCTTTTTAGCTTATATAAAGAAGAATTCCTACTGTATAAAGTATAAGCTAATTGATGTTTATTTATTCAACTATACATACTCAGAAGATATTTTTGACTGACTTTATATTTTACTTCTTAAAATTAAAACATTTGTTTAGAGACCATTTTTTGGTATGTATAATCCTAAGATAATTGAACTCTGAAATTAGTAAAGTTCAATACATTTCAGTATTAGGAGGGCCCTTGGAGTTTCTCTAGTCAAAATATGTCATTGCTCTTTTAAGGAACTGAAGTTCAAAAAGTTTAATGACTATCTTTATGGGCAAAAAGCAAGCAAATAGGAGAATCTACACATGAACCGGTACACGGACTCATAGTTCATGCCACTCTTCACTGCATTGATGACTGATTCAATCATGTGAAGAGATCATCGATACTGAGCCACAGTTACATGATTTCAACAAGTTCTTAGGAACACATGGTCTTTATTTCATCCCTGTTTTGTATTGCCATGTAAATTAGTCCTTAATAAAGGACTTTTAGACATTCTAATCCTTTAGTCAGAATAGATGTGAATTCTAAAACAGTAAAATGTGAATGTACATTTCCTAAATGATTTTGGACCTACCAAATAATGACCCATATTTTGAAAACTCTCACATATACATACATGCACATATGTGCATGATTTGGCAGATCCTGCATCTGGACATGACAAATTCAGCTGAAAAAAATATTGGGAAAAGTCTTCCATATATCATATCACAACTAAGACCTCTGCTAACCTCCAAAGTGCATCTGGACTATATTATTGCATAGATATTTTATTTGCATTCCCGTCCCCTAAGGAGTAAATGGATTTCCACCTGGTATATTATATCATTCTTCTTCTATGATGAGGGTAAAATGTAAAAGAAAAAAAATTACTAGCAGCATAACACATTAACCATTATAAATCAAGTTATTTGAAATAGTATTATTCTTTATTAACTTAGTAAGGGACTCTGAAACTAACCAGAACTGAAAAAAGAATTAGAATCAAAATATGATTATAGTCTTAGTTAAATAACTTTGAACAAAATTAAAAATGAAAAGAAGATATCATTTAAATGTCTTTTATTCAATATGCTTTTTATATCGTTCAAATATGAACACTATGTATCTGCTTGTTCAAAGCCTCACAAGCAATCAATACATAACTCAGACTAAAACCCCAGGTCTTGCTTGAGTTAAAGGACAACAAGATTCATGTGTTGGAAGGAAGAAAGGAAGGGAGAGAGGAAGGAAGGAAGGCAAGAGGGAAGGAGGGAAGGAGGGAAGGAGGGAAGGAGGGAAAGAGCGAAGGAAGGAAGAAAGAAAAACAAAAAAGAGCAAGCATTTTGGGAGCAGATGAGGCTTGAGTGGTTGGGCTCCTGCCTCCCACATGGGAGGCCCTGGGTCCGGTCCCAATGCCTCCTGAAAAAAACAAAAGAATTGACAAGCAAAACAAACTAAAAAACCAACTTAGGGAAGCCAATGTGGCTCAGTGGTTGAGGGCAGGTTTCCCACATACGAGGATTCAATCCCCCGCCCTGGTACCCTGAAAAAAAAAAAAAAAAAAAGATAGAGCAAGCATTTCCCAAATAAATGTACACAACGAAGTAACTTTCTCTCTAAATTAATCTAAACACATTTTATTTGCCTCAAAGTATAATTTACATAAAATTCTCATATCTCTTATCTGCTTTATCTCTAGAATAGGCTCTATTACATAGGCAGGGCAGATGTTAATATCTTTATATCACTGATAAAAGCATGGACACTCTGCAGTTAAGTGAGCTCTCTGAGCTAGTGAGTGATGGAGACAGATACTTACTTCAATCCTCTTTAAATTATAGTTAGCTGCTTCTCAAGCAATGAATGAAAAATATTATGAAAACTTCTGTTCAATCACATATCATACCAATATCTTATATTCTCTGAAATATTTTGGTGAATGAAGCAATTTAAAAGTAGCAAACATTTCACATGAAATGGAGTTAAATTTATTGATGTAGATGCTAACCATTGACAAGTATCTTATATTTAATAATTTATTAACTCTTCTATTCAGAATTTTCTGTTAAGGTCCCAGGAAAATAGATCACTTGTGCCCAAAATGTATCTCCAGGAAAGAATGTGGAGAGGAAGATGTAATGACAATCTGGCTGGTCTCCTTGGAGTCGTTGGTACTGGAAATGAACCAAGATAATTACACAACTGGGCCTACATTTGTCTTCAAATCAAAGCACTATACTACCAGGCCAGACTGAGAAGGTTTCTAGTACAGGGAAATTTTGTGGACTTGTGATCTTAAGACCCTTGATTTCAAAGAAGAATTTGCTATGGTTGAGAAAGAGTATCTGGTGTCCAGAGCAGTGAGGCTGCAACCATAACATGGAGAGGACAGGGCAAGTGCTCGCCCAGCAAGCAGCACCAGATTGTCACAATTCATGCATGAGGAGATAAAGGGATCCAGGAAAATAGGCATTCTCTATCTGCCCCTCCTGATCAATTTTATACCCACCTCTGCCATGTCCTGTGCCCTGGAGGACCTCTGTGAGTTCACTGTGGACCTCCGTCAGTCTCTGGTTTCCACTGAGTTTGATAAATGGGGTGCACTGGGCAGCATTTGGATGGCAGAAGGAGTATTTCTTCATCTCAGTGGCCACTGCACTGAATTCTGATAACACTAATCCCTTCTCTGCCTTCCAGCAATGGACATCCTGTATCACTGTTGCTGGTTCCTAGGAGTTCAGTCATTCCTTGCTGGCTTTCTTAACACTTGCCCACATCTTTATTATAAATAAACCCCTTCATTGAAGTCCTTTCAATTCAGAATTTTGGGTGAGATACCATTTCTGCTCAGATCCTGATGAATACAAAATAATAACAATAAGTATTGTTTATTGTATGCTAGTGTTATGTTAGGAAATTAAAATGACTTTTTACAAAAATATTTCTAACAACTGTCTGCCAGTGCTATTATTTACAGATAAATATTCTGAAGCTTAGAAAAGGTGAATGACTTCCCCGAGAATACACAACTCATAGGATAAATTAGGACTCAAGCATAGATTTTCTGACTCCAGTACGTAGCCTCTTAATTATAATGTGATCCTGCATTGCAAATTTCAACACCCTCAAGCAGTTATCAAAGGAACCTCACAGAGTAGATGTAGCTCAGCAGTTCAGCACCTGCTTCCCATGTACTAGTTCCTGGGTTCAATCCCCAATATATCCTGGAAAAAAAAAAAAAAAAAAAAGGAGCTCTTTTAATATTTAAAAGAATATTAAATTTCTTAGAAAAAATTGTAGTTGAGAAAATCAATCCAGGACTTGCTTTCTAAATTATTTTTCCAAAAAGGAAAAATTTCCACGTTATACCTGATCATTATGGCATAAGATGATACAGCAGGTATTTGTACCAGTTAAACCAACTGTGCATATTTTCACATGTGGAAATTCTGCTTTTAGCATTAGCTACGTGGTACTGCAATGCCTATATAAATCTGCCCAACAACACGAGTGAATGATACAACATCTGTCACTGTTTTTCTTCAAATACACCAATAGTTATGCAGACTAATCCCTTAGGGGCAGGCTGAGCTCATCCTGAATTTGATGTCTTGAGAAATATCTACTCATCTGTAAAACTTACCACCAGATCTAACAGAGAAAATCTGTCACTGGTTGGTTAGTTAGTTTTGGCAGTTAGGTTTTCCATGAAAGCCTAATAATAATGGTGAATATTTTGTCCACAAACATATATATTTGATATATCTACCAAATAAAATTTTGTCTTAACTTTGCCTCCTTACTATCTAGCATAGGGGATGTAACATACACCAAAATATGTTACTATTGGAAGTTGTAAGGACAAATTCATGCTAGAATAGATGAAAATAAAAATTTGGCTACAAAGTTGAATTGGTATTCTTTATTGTGAGTTCTAGGAAGTGTAATCTCCTCTGGTTAAACTATGCTGTAGTGAGGGGTTGGGGGTGGAGGGACACATTAGCTCTGAGAGTTATAGGGATTATGTTGGATTCCATTTTTAGTTCCATGTTATTTATTTTAAAACATGAAGGCCCTGCTCATAACAGATTCAGTCTTCACCCATTTTACCTCGTATTTTCTCTAGAAAGTAAAAATAAATGAACATATGAATGAAGGAAACAATAAATGAATGAACAAACAAACAACCTATTAGATTAAATATTGTTTTGCCCTGTATATTGAAAGGTAATTAATCCAACAATTACCTTATACTAATATGTTAAAATTTCTTGTTTACTTGTTATCCTCTCTATTTATAGGGCAGCCGGGAAGAATTCATAGTTATTGTACATCTATTATGTATGAGCTATTGGTTCATAAAATTATTTAATCCTTAAAATAATTCTGCTACGTAAACAAAGATGAATAACAGTGAAGAATAAAGTCTTTGGTGTCAGGCCTGTGTTGAATGTCAGTTGGAGACTGGTAAATTAATCCAGAATTTCTGTATGGAAGGGATATTGGAAGTTTAGGGGTTTCAAATAACACTCATCTTGGATATGGAAGATAAACTGATGGGATCTACATATCAGCTTTATTATCAGTAAAAGCTGGAATGGAGGATGTGGCTTAGGTGAATGGCCAAATCGGTATGCTAATGCTCTCTGTTCATTACATCTACTACCATCCCCACTTTAGACTTTGGGGCAGCCCGCCCAGTGGAAACTTGGGATCTGCAGAGGGAAAACTCAATAAGTACTATTGCCTTCCATAAATCTGGGATAAAGAGGAAAGGAAAGAATGAATGATTCCTAAGTCCTTCTGAATTTATAATTATTTAATTCTATCCAACTGAGTAACTCATTCAATAGCCACGATTCAAATAGCTCACTCATCTTTCTCAAGGAGGAGAAAGAGAAAAGGCCAGCAGTGTAATTCTGCTAGAGGTTTCTTGACCTGGAAAGGCAAGGCCCACAGAATGCATGTTTTTCCCTCACCAAAGGCTTTGGGGACATTTTCTGATTGGAAAGAGGGTCTACAGGGAGCTGAGGTGGCACAAGAGATTGAGTACCTCTCTCCACTCTGGAAGGTCCCAGGATCGGTTCCCGGTGCAGAAGACTGCAAAGGCAACACTTTTTCCCAAACACCACACTGTCTTCTAGCACCCAAATGGACAAGGATTGCATCAAAGGCTGAGAGGTAAGGGCTAGTTTAGAAGGTGAGGTAGAAGGAATTCTAGACATTGTGCATGAAAGGCAGGCAAGATATTTAAGAAAAGTGGGAGATTTGCCAATGATATAATTCGAGAAGTGCAATGTAAGAGGCTTTGGAGAAATGAGTATGGAAAAGGTGAATGTTATTTTCTCAGTGACACGCCTGCTTTTGGAGAAACTGAATAAAATGGCATAGGAATAGCACTTCTATAACATATTTTCATGAGCACATTGTGCTTTGTATGCAATTTTAAACCACACTGTCATTCTGTGGCTCCTTCAGCAAAAACTGGTTACAAAAAATACAGATTACTACAAAGCAAAAGAACTCCCAAACAATGTATCATGTCCATTTTAACTCTACCTTTTAATCTAACACTAACCCAAACTATTTTGTGAAAAACTCAAACATTAAGCCTAACTTATTTTATTTTAGAAACTAGTAGAAATGGATATTAATAGTTTAGGTTAATTATGGCCTTTGGGACATAAGCTTTTTCTGTAATCAAGCTGCCTTGTGTTCATTTTACTTAGTAGAAATTGGATATTTTGATTGGTTTTACCTGGAAAAGGAATGAGTACCAACCAAAAGATCTGGGGTGTCACAGAAGTCATGTGGGAAAGCATTAGGAAATTATAAATTATATTAATTACCCCTTGCTCTCTTCATAGCCATTTATATCAATGGCTTTTAAGAAGTTCATCAGTCTTTTTTGTTTTTGTTTTTTTTTTCATTGCTTAAGAACCACTTTTTGGAAGATGACATGCTGTGCTTTGACCCAGAATTCAGGATCCTCAGAATCTATTTTATTTGCTCACTCACCCATCCCTGACCATCTTTGCTTTACCTTAGTTTCCAGAATCTAGAATTTAGAAATGATTTAAAAAGGGTTTCTGCCCCTTCAGACTGCTCACTGCTCTCATACCTGACATGGCAATTTAAGGATCTGAATTTTCCTTCCCTAACAATTTTTCTAGAATAAGCAACATATCAAAAACATCTGGCACACACTCCTCTATGAAATGGAAATTCACTCAAGTGAGTGCATGTGATCAGTGATAAATATTTTCTTATGTACTCATTCACAGACTGGTTTCCAAAACCTTGAGTAATCATCCAGGCAAAACACATACAGTATAGAAGTAACATTAATAAATAGAAGATGCTGTTTGCACAAAGTTACAGCTATTTTTGAAGAACTGGTATTTGAATATAACCACCTAAACCCAGAAAGCCTCACACTGGATAAGACAAATGGATATTTCAAGGTCTTTTAACATGGGTTTGGTTATTTTAAAAATATATATGTAGATAAAATTGTGATAAAAGACGGGATTTTTATTCTAGCTATAGTGGTAAAGACTTTTTTTTTCTTCTTAAGATATCATAAGGAAGTAAATCTTACCAAGGCAAATATTTTAGTTTTGCCAGTTTTGACAGTCTCCAAACAATTTTGTTCAGATTCATGCTAATATTTGAATATTAGGTGATATTAGGTGATATTGGCTTATCTGTCATCTCTCCCAGAGTAATTTAACATTAATGCACAACTCTAGTAATATGAAAAAGTTTCAAGACTGAAAGTATTGAATTCCAAAAGAATTTCCAGCCTGAGCATGCTAGTGTGGAGTGGTTAAAAGAGAAGACTTCTTGTCATGCCTAAAACTCCAATAAAATAGGTGACTGCTCACGCATTCAGTTGTTCATTCTCCCATCCATTAATTTAGGAAATATTTATGGCATATTTACTATATACCAAAGACTTTTTTGACCTTGAAGATATAAAAGGGAGCAAAATAATAATTCTAGGAACTAATATAGATATTGACATAGTTGAAGAAATTATGTCTCAGGGAGCTCTAAGATAATATAATGGTAAATTTTAAATAATTTGATGGCAAATTGAAAGCATGTATTAACCTCCCTGTCCTCAACAAATTGTGCAAAATGTCAATAAAAGGATGTTTTATAATACACCAAGGATAATAATACAAAAAGGAAACAATGGCAATAGAATTTTGGAAGCTAGAAAGAAGGACAAAAGTCACTGAATTAAAAGAACTGAGACACTTATGGTTTCAGCCCCAACATGTAAAGAGCTTGGAAGTTACTATCATCCTTAAAACAAGAAAGAGCTGAACAAACTGAGACTCAAGGACTTTGCTTGGACTCATCAGAAAATGAGGCTTCAGGGCAAATCATCACCTTACACTCTGTCTAGACAGGTAAATTCAGAGTCACAACTGAGATGTGCTGGAGCAGAAACTACAGAAGCCATAAACTGGTAGAAAAACCTCAATGTAATTTTGACAAACTGCTGGAAGTTGAGTTTGGACTAGCATGAGAGCAAATAATTCCTTGGTTCTTCAGTCTTCAGAGGGCCCCCCACACTTCACAGGTTTACCTCCAGAAACTTCACCAGGTTCCAAGATGAAGCTCCAAGGATGTCCCCTTCATATCTCTGGAGAGGGGAGTAGAAGAATAAAAATTACAAAATATGCAAGAGTATTCTCCATAACAAAGGTTTCTTATCCAAGGGAAAAGTTTTTCTAGAGTATATCCTAGCATAGGGAAGTAGTTTTCTGTCACTCCTGAAATCCTGCCACTCTAAACTTACTTTTTCATTGAAGGGGGGAGCAAAGTTATACCAAGGGAGAAACACTTCTGAAGGTTTCATCCCAAACATATGGATCCACTAAAAGACTAAGATTTAGTCATAAGATTATAGAATGCCTCTTCTTCCCCACTTCTTATCACTGCACTGATAGGGCTCCAGCATAATAACAGTGTATTGCAAATAAAAGAGCTGCAAAACACAAACACTCTCCAAGCAACAGTACTTAGGGAAGCTAAGAAGGGAAACAAAACAAGGACATTAGAGAAATTTGAAGCTTATGGCACCTAAAGCCACAAGAAACATAAACACAGCCCAATTACTATGCAAAGTTATATAAATCCTCACAACAAAAGCCTACTTACCTCATTTTCCATCGTATGATATGACATGTCTAGTATTCAACAATAAATTACAAGGCATGCCAAAAGGCAAGAGAAACCAAACAAAACAACAAATAAAGACACCAAAACATTTAAAAACTGTGAGACAATTTCTAAAGGTATAATATACTTGTAATTGGAATACCAAGAGAAGAAAAAATACTTGAATTAATAATGCCTGAGAACTTTCCAAAATTCATGACAGAAACCAAACCACAGGTCTAGGAAGCTCATAGAGCACCAGGTAGGATAAATGCCTACTTTCCCCCCACACACACACATACAAGAAAACTATGACTAGGTTTGTCATATTATTCAAACTGCAGAAATTTCAATGCTGCCCCCCACCCAAGATAAAAAGAGAGAGAAAGAACACTTTGAAAGAAGCCAGAAGCCATAGGAATAAAACACACATTATCTATAGAGAACCAAGGATAAGATTACAGTAGACTTTTCATCCAAAATCATGTAAACAAGAAGGCAGTGGTGCAAAATATTTAAAGTATATAAATAAAATAAAATAAAAGCCCCAATCAAGAATTTTATATCCAGTGAAATTATCTTCCAAACTGAAAGATAAATGCTTTTTCAGACAAACAAAACTGAGAGAATTATTTGCCAGAAGACTAGTCCTACAAAAAAATGTTAAAGAATTTACTTCTGGAAGAAAAAAAAAAGATACATCATAAACCTGAATCTACATAAAGAAAGGAAAAATGTGAGAAAAAAATAAATGACAGTAAAATAAAATATACACTTTTCATATTCTTAATTGAACTAAAAGATAACCATTCAACATAGTAATAGTAACAAGGTATTGGGTGAAAATCACATACATGGTAAGTCAAATGAAGGGCAGCAATGTCAGAAGGGACAAGAGGGAGGAATTGGGAATATCCTTTTCTAAAGCACCTGCACTACAAGTGAAAAAGTATAGTGTTAATTGAGTGAAAATAAATGAGAGATGTATATTGGAAAATTTATTTTTACTTGTATGATGAGAGGAGATAAAATGGAATAATATAAACTAGAGAAAGGAGAAAAAGAGGGAGGAAAGATACAGAGAACAACTGAAAACAAATAGGAAAAAGTTATAAATATGTTAGATATTAGCCTAAACATATCTAACTATATCAATTACTTTAAATGTGAATAGTCAAAATGCACCAATTTAAAAACAGAGATTGTGAGAATGAATAAAGAAACAAGTCCCAACTTTATGTGCCTACAAGAAACAAATTAAAAAAATACAGATTGTTAAAAGTAAAAGGGTAGAAAAAATCATGCTGAGAAGCAACCAAGATGGCAGCAGAGTAAGGATCTCCAAAAGTCAGCTTTTCCTACAGGGCAGTTAATAATCACCCTGAGCCTATCTAAACCACCTGTTTGGGGGGCCCAGGAGACCGGAAGAGCATTATGCAGCATCCTTGAAAGAATAGATGGAAGAGATTGCACATCAGCACTGAAGATTCATAAGTAGAGCACTCCAAGCCACAGAAGCTGGTGCCCATCCGCCACTGGCAGTGCAAGCTGCCTCAGGAGCTATTCCATGGCTGGAGTTGGAAGATCCATTTCCCCAAAACTGGAGGAAGAGACAGTCAGGCACTAACTCTAGTTATTGATTAATAAATTTGGCTGGCTAAAGTATAATCCTAAGAACAGCTAAAGTTTGAATCTGTCCAAGTCAGAAAGAGGTCTGTAGCCACCATTTTAACTCTGCTCCTGGCTTGAGGGGAAGCAGGGCTGATTGAAAATCACAGTGATGATAGGGACTGGTTTATTTCTACCCAGAATGAATTGCAGCCATAGCCTAGGCCCCAGCCCCTCCTCCAGCAGGGATAAAGCTGTCAGGACCTGAACCAACCTCTCTGGGCACTGCAGGTGCTTTCAGCAGGCACAGACTGGATAGTTGAATACCTGGGGCTCCATCCCTGCCCCCCAATAGGATAGGAGCGGAGCTGTGTTTCTTCAGCCTCTCTGAGCAACTGCAAGTGCTTTCAACCCACATGGACTGTTTTGTTGAGTGTCTTCAATTCCATCTCTGAGTCCCCTGCATAGGATAGAAGGGGAGCCTTGTTTCCTCATCCTTTTTGGGCAACTATAGGTGCTTTTGGCCCACACAGGCTGGTTTGTTAAGAAGAGGCTGGTGTTTCTTCAACCTCTCTGGCAACTACAGGTGCTTTCACCCTACACAAACTGTATACTCAGACTTTTGGCCCATACAGACTGTTTTGATGAGTGACTTTGATTCCATCCCCACCCCCACCCCATAAGATAGAACGGGATCTGTATTTCTATCCTCTCTGGGCAACTGCAGTTGCTTTTAGCACACACGGGCTAGTTTGTTGGATGCCTGTGGTTCCATACTCACCCCTTAAAAGTCAGAAGGGACAGTACTCCCTCAGCCTCTCAGGGCAACTATAGGCACTTTTAGCCCACACAGATTAAATTTTTTGGCACTCCAGAGGGTCCATTCCCTCCTCTGGCAGGGGAGGAGGGGGCCTGGAGCTACATTAGTCTACCTGGTCAAGTGTGGTCACCTTTGACAATACAGCTTATTTTGCTGCCCATACCTGCAGCTCCATCCCCACCCAGGCAGGGGAGGAAGGCACATGAAACTTCATGTGTCTTTCCAGGCAACTACAGATTGTCTTGGTCTTCATGGCTTGTATTACTACACATGGCTGCAGCTCCATCCCTACCCATGACAGAGGAGAAAGGTGGGAAAAGCTTGATCAATTCCTGGTGAAGCAAGGACAGCTTCAGCCTCCACAGCTTATACCACCAACCATATACTTGGCTCCTACTACCCAACCAGCAAAGGAGAAATGGCAAGAAAGCCTTCAAGTAAGGAGAGAAATTGCACCCAGAATATATGCATCTACTAAGCCAAATGCCAAGGCATCAAAAAGAAATCACAATCAAGAAACAGGAAGATATGGCCCAGTCAAAGAAACAAGAGAAACCTCTAGATAACATAAAGGTGTTGAAACAACTAATCATATATGTTCAAACAAATCTCCTTAATAAATTCAATGAGATAACTAAAGAGATGAAAGATATTAAGAAGACATTGATTGAGCACAAAGAATTTGAAAGCACACATAGAAAAATATAGATCTTATGGGAATGAAAGGCACAATAAACGAAATTAAAAATTCACTGGAGGCATATAACAGCAGATTTAAGGGTGTAGAAGAAAGGATCACTGAGCTTGAAGATATGGCCTCTGTATTAGTCAGTCAAAGGGGTGCTAATGAGAAATACCAAAAATGGGTTGGTCTTTATAAAGGGTATTTATTTGGGGTAGAAGTCCACAGATACCAGACCATAAAGCATTAAGTTTCTTCTCTCACCACAGTCCATTGCCACGTGTTAGAGCAAGACAGCTGCCAGCGTTTGCCAGGGTTCAGGCTTCTGGGGTACCTCTATTCCTGGGGCTGCATTTCTCTCCGGGCTTAGCTCCTGTTTCCTTCACAAGGTCAGCTGTAGACGATCAGGCAAATGGCTTTCTTCTCTTCTCCTGGGGCCTTCTTTCCAACATCAAAACTGCTTCTCAAAAGACTGCTTTAGCTCTGTTCTTGCCTTGCCTTTTATATTCAATTCCCCACCCACCAAAGGGGTGGGGCTCAATGCCCTACTGATGTGGCCCAGTCAATGTCCAGATTAAGAGATCAGTTTACAAGCATGATCCAATTATATTTTTGGATTTCATAATTACATCAAACTGACCAACTGCAACAGCCTCTGAAAGCAGACATACAAAACAACAGATAAAGAAAAGAATGGGAAAAATTGAACACGGTCACAGGAAGATAAATGATTGCAAGACGTGCAAACATATGTTTCATGGGTGTCCCAGAAGGAGAAGAGAAGGGAGAAGGGGCAGAAGGAATATTTTAAGAAATAATGGTAGAAAATTCCCCAACCCTATGAAAAGACATTGATATCTATGTCCAAGAAGCAGAACATATTCCCATCTGAATAAATCTGAATAGACCTACTCCAAGACAAGTCTAATCAGAATGCCAAATGCCAAAGATGAAGAGAGAATTTTGAAAGCAGCAAAAGAAAAGCAATGCATCACATATAAGGGACACTCAATAAGATTAAGTGGTGATTTCTCATCAGAAACCATGGAGGCAAGAAGACAATGGTATGATATATTTAAGATACTGCAAGAGAAAAATTTCCAGCCAATAAGCTTATATCCATCCAGAAAGATTGAAAAATGAGAGCGAGTTTAGAATATTCACAGATAAACAGAAATTAAGAGAGCTTGTAACCAAGAGACTGGCTTTGCAGGAAATACTAAAGGGAGTGCTACAGCCTGAAAAAGAAAAGATAGGTGCGAGAGGCTTGGAAGAGAGTCTAGAAATGAAGTTTATATCACCAAAGTAACTACAAGTGTAAAAACAGCAGTGAAAACAAAATATGACAGATAAAACCCAAAGGTCAAAATGGGTTAAGAACTGCCTTTACAGTAATAACACTGATGTTAATGGATTAAATTCCCCAATCAAAAGACACAGACTGGCAAAATGGGTAAGAAAATATAAGCCATCTATATTCTGTCAACAAGAGACTCATCTTAGACCCTAAGATAGTAATAGATTGAAAGTGAGAGGCTGGAAAAAGATATTCCAAGCATGCAGTAAGCAAACACACACACACACACAAACAAAGAAAAAAACCTGGAGTAGCTATACATATATCAGATGAAATAGACTTTAAAAACAAAACTGTTATTAAAGACAAGGAAGGATATTATATCTTAGTAATGGGGGAAATTCATCAGGAAGAGATAACAATCATAAATGTATTTGCCTGTAACCACCATGCACCAAATTACATGAGGCAAACACTGGCAAAACTGAAGGGAGAAATAGATGTCTCTACAATAATAGTTGGAGACTTCAATACACCACTCTCACATTGGACAAAACATCTGGGCAGAGGACCAGTAAAGAAATAGAGAGTTTGAAGAATGTGATAAATGGACTAAACCTAATAGACACATACAGAACATTGC
Organism: Tolypeutes matacus; assembly: GCA_026826555.1. Taxonomy (NCBI): domain Eukaryota; kingdom Metazoa; phylum Chordata; class Mammalia; order Cingulata; family Chlamyphoridae; genus Tolypeutes; species Tolypeutes matacus. Next base: position 24,015,295 of record JAKSZT010036119.1, on the reverse strand, counting down.
ACCCCAAAACAGCAAGATATACATTCTCCTAAACTGCTTTTGAATCTTTCTCCAGAATAGACCACATGTGGAGTCACAAAGCCAATCTCAATAAATTTGAAAAGATTTAAATTATACAAAGCATTTTCTCTTGTCATAATGGAATAAAGTCAGAAATCAATAACAGCAGAAAATGGGAAAATTCACATATATATGGATATTAAACAACATACTCTTAAACAATCAGTAGGTTTAAGAAAAAATTGCAATAGAATTCATCAAATATCTTGAGACAAATGAAAATGAGAACACAACATTTCAGAATCTATGGGATGCAGCAAAGGTAATGTTGAGAGGGAAATTTATAACCCCCAATGCTTACATTTAAAATGAAGAAAGAGCTAAAATCAATGACCTAACTACACAGCTAAAGGCACTAGAAAAGGAACAGCAAACTATTCCTAAGGCAAGCAGAATAAATGAAATAACAAAGATCAGAGCAGAAATAAATGAAGTTGAGAACAAAAAAAAGTGAATTAACAAAACCAAAAGTTGTTTCTTCAAAAAGATTAACAAAATCAACAAACACTTAGCTAGACTAACAAAAAAGAGAGAAGATAAAGAGAGAAGATAAAAAGAGAGCAAATAAAAAAAAAAAAAAAGAAAAGAAAAGAAAACGCAGGCATTACTACTAACCCCAAAGAGAGAAAAGAGATCAAAAGAGGATATTATGAATAATTGTATGCCAACAAACTACAATGTAGATAAATTAGAAAAATTCCTAGGAATGTACAAACAACCTATGCTGACCCTAGAAGAAATAGAAGATATCAACAAACCAATAACAAGGAAAGAGATGGAAACATTCATCAAATACCTCTCCAAAATGAAAATCCCAGGACCAGATGGCTTCACTGGTGAGTTCTATCGAGCATTCAAAGAAGATTTAATACCAATTTTACTCAAACTCTTCCAAAAAATTGAAACAAGAAGGAACACTATCGAACTCATTCTATGAAGCCATATCACCCTAATACCAAAGCCAGATGACAATATTACAAAAAAAGAGAAATTTGCAGAAACATTTCCCTACTGAATACAGATGCAAAAATCCTCAACAAAATACTTGTTAATAAAATTCAACAACACATTAAAATAATTATTCATCATAATCAAGTGAGTTTTATACTAGGCATGCAAGGGTGGCCCAACACAAGAAAATCAATCAGCATTATACACCACATTAATAAATCAAAGAAGAAAAATCACATGATCATATCAATTGACGCAGAAAAACCATTTGACAAAATACAGCATCCTTTCTTGATAAAAATAATACAAAAGATAGGAATCAAAGAAACTTTCTCAATATGATAAAGGCCATATATTAAAAATTCACAGCGATCATTGTACTCAACAGTGAAAGACTGAAAGCTTTCCCATTGAGATTGGAAATAAGACAAGGATGCCCACTGACACCACTGTTGTTCAGTATAGTGCTAGAGGTTCTAGCTAGAGCAATCAGTCAAGAAAAATAAATGAAATCACCCAAATTGGAAAGGAAGAAGTAAAGTTTTTGCTGTTTGCAAATGAGATGATACCTAGAAATTCCTGAAAAACTACAACAAAGTTGCTAGAGCTAATAAACGATTTTAGCAGTGACAGGATACAAGATTAATATGCAAAATTCAGCAGTGTTTCTATACACTAGTAATGCTCAATCTGAGGAGAAAGCCAGAAAAAAATTCCATTTACAATAGCAACTTAAAGAATCAAATATTCAGGAATAAACCTAATGAAGGATGTAAAGCACTTGTATTCAGAAAACTACAATGCATTGCTAAAAGAAATTTTAAAAGACTGAAATAAATGGAAGAACATTCTGTTCTAGTGGATTGGAAAACTAAATATTGTTTAAATGTCAAGTCTACCCAAATTGATATACAGATTCAATGCAATCCTGATAAAAATTCTACCAGCATTTTTTTAAAGAAATTGAAAACACAATTGTCAAATTTATTTGAAAGGGTAAGGGGCCCCAAATACCTAGAAACATCTTAAAATGGAAAAGTGAAGTTGGAGGACTCTCATTCCTGACTTTAAAGCATATTACTTAGCTATTGTGGTAGAAACAGCATGGTACTGGCACAAAAGGCACAAAGACAGACAGAACGACCAATGGAACCAAAAGAAGAACTCAGAAATAGACCCTCACATATATGGTCAGATGATTTTTGACAAGGCAGTCAAACACTCCCAGCTGGGACAGAACAGGCTATTCAACAAATGTTGTTGGGAGACCTGGATAGCCATATCCAAAGGAAAGAAAAAGGACAACTGTCTCACACCTTATAGAAAAATTAATTCAAAATGGATCAAAGACCTGAATATAAAAGCTAGAAGCATAAAGCTCCCAGAAGAAAATGTAGGGAAACATCGTCAAGACCCGAGGTGCTGGTGGATTCTTAAACCTTACACCAAAAGCATGAGCAATGAAAGAAAAAATGAATAAATGGGATTTCCTCAAATCTAAATGCTTTTGTGATTCAAAGGCATTCATCAAGGTAAAAAGGTAGCCCACTCAATGGGAGAAAATATTAGGAAATAACATATCTGATAAGGGTTTGATTTTCATTCTATATAAAGAGATCATACAATTTAACAATAAAAGAGCAAGCAATCTGATTTAAAAATGGGCAAAAGACTTAAATAGACATTTCTCCAAAGAGGAAATACAAATGGCCAAAAAGCTCATGAAAAGTGTTCACTATCACTAGCTATTAGGGAACTACAAATCAAAATGACAATGAAAACCTCATACCACATAGAATGGACATTATTAACAGAAAATAATAAGTGCTGGAAAGGATGTGGAGAAATAGGAACACTCCTTCACTGTTGGTGGGAATGTAAAATGATGCAGCTTCTGTGGAAGATAGTTTGGTGATTCCTCAGGAAGCTAAATATAGAAGTGCCATATGATCTAGCAATCCCTCTACTAGGAATATATCCAAAAGAACTGAAAACTGTGACATGAACAGACATTTGCACACTGATGTTTATAGTGGCGTTATTCACAATTGCCGAAAATGAAAACAACCCAAGTGTCCCTCCACTGATGAATGGATAAACAAAACGTAGTATATACATATGATGCAATACTATGCTTCTACAGGAAAAAATGAAACTTGGACACATATGGTAACATGGATGAACCTTTAAGACATTATACTAAGTGAAATAAGCCAGACAGAAAAGGACAAATATTGCATGGTCTCACTAATATGAACTAAATATGAAGAATAAATGTATGGAGTTAAAACCTAGAGTATAGGTTATTAAGAGATAAAAGGAGGGCTAAAAAGGGTACTGATGTATGGAGAAGTTTTAATTAACTTGACTGTAAAAGCGTGGAAATGGATAGAGTTGATGGTAACTCATTACAGTGAGTAGAACTAACACAGCTGTGTTATAAATGAGATTGTGGCTGAAAAGGGTAGTCTATAGATGTAAATGTCAATTGAAAGAAAGTTATAGAATAATCTAGGGACTGAATAACATAGTGGCCCCAGAGGTGGATGAGAATTGTGGTTAATAATACAAATATAGGAACATCCTTCTATGAACTAGAACAAATGTACATCACTATTGCCAGGTAGTAAGAGTAGTTAGATCCATGGGAAAATACAATTAATGTAACCTATGGACTATACTCAACAGCAATATTGTAATATTCTTGCAACAATGCCAAAGATATAGTGCGTTAATAATTGGAGGGTATGGAAAAAATACACCAAATGTATGCTATAGACCATAGTTAGTGATAACAGTCTGATGGTATTATTTCACAATTTGTACCAAATGTTCCACAATAACGTAGTGTGTTGGTGGGGTGGTGTTGTATGGGAATTCCACACATGTGCAAGATTGTTTTATAATTTCACAACTTTAATAAAAATATATTTTTTAAAAAGTAAAGGAGTAGAGAAAGAAGTACCATGCTAACATGCATTAAAAGAATCCAGAGTATTATATTAATAACCAATAGGGCATGCTTCAGAACAAGAAAAATTATCATGGATGAAGTGGAGCATTACATAATTGTAAAGAAATAGATTTTAATTTTTCCTAAATGTGTATGCAACTAACAACAGACCATCAAAATACATAAGGCAAAAGCTGAAAAGACTAAAGGGAGAACAGACAAATCCACTACTACAGTTCGAGACCTCACCACCTCAATTTCAATAACTGATGGATTATCAGACAGAAAATTAATGAGGGTATATTTGACCTGAATGTCACTATCAAGTGACTTGATCTAATTGACATTTATAGAATATGCCATTTAACAATTGCAGAGTACACATTCTTCTCAAACTCACATGAAACTTTTACCAAGATTGACCATGTTTTGGAATATGAACTATGCATTAACAAATTTAAAAGCATAGACAAATAGAGAATAAATGAGCCCAGACTAAAAAGGGGAATTAAATTAGAAAGCAATAACAGAAAGATAGCTGTAAAATACCCGTATATTTAGAAATTAACACACCTCTAAATAACATTTAGGTCAAAGAAGGCATCTCAAGAGAAATTTTAAATAGGAAAGAAAAAACAAACAAAAAAAAAACATTGGGGGCATGGTAAAGGGACACAGGAGCCAAGTGAAAGTACTCCTAATGGCTAAAGCTGGAACAATTTGAGTGGCAAACAATGGTAGTATTTGACTGTAATTCAAAGTATAAAATAAATATTCATGCCTCTGTACTGACATAATTAAATGATTGAGCAGAAAATAAATGAGGGAGAATAGACAAATCTTACGTCCAGAAGAATTTAAATTAATATATGTAGATACTCTGCCCTCAGTGTGATTGTGCATAACTCTCCACTTCTTAAGTGTGGGCTGCACATATTGACTTCCTTCCAAACAGTGCAATATGAGAAGGGGGCAAAAAGAGCAAATTCACAGTAAAGAAACATGAAACACATTACATCAGTCAGTTGATCCAGGTCTATGTTTTACTTCATTATTGAGTGGAAGCAATGGCAAGCCTGAATGCAGTTCAAGAGATAAGCCAGAAGAGTTTTTAAAAATTATTATATTGACGGTTTCATGGGTAGATTATTAGGTTTAGCCATGAGGCAGGGAGAGGCAGGGAGAGATAAGGCAGAAATGTATACCTGCCTTTTTCTGTCTTCACAGAAAAACCTGGAGGAAGAGAGACTATGCTACCATGGAATTAACTGAAATAGATTTGAAAGTGGCACCCTCATGGATTGGAGGTTGCTTATGTATAGGCAGGCAGAGTTAAGAATTATCTAGGAGTAACAAACTACATTTGTAGGTGGTGTGGCAATCTGGGAGCACCTATAGATATTAAAGCATCAATTTACAGAAGCTACAAAATGCACTTAATAAGTCAACAATCAATCCATCACATCAGCAGGCTAAAGAAGAAAATTCAACAGTGTTAAGTCATGTACTTAGTACATACCTTTGAGATGATGTGTTGAAATTATGTTTACCTGTATGGTCTTCATCACAAGAGTATATTAGTAAGTCTAATTGTGAAAAAACTATGAGGAAAATTCCAATTGGGGATATATAAGTCAGTCAAAGTTGCTGATGCAAAACACCAGAAATGAGTTGGTTTTTATAAAGAGTATTTATTTGGGGTAGAAGTTTATAATTACCAAGCTATAAAGCGTAAGTTACTTCCTTCACCAAAGTCTATTGCCACATGTTGGAGCAAGATGGCTGCCGACGTCTGCCAAGGTTCAGGTTTCCTGGGTTCTTCTCTTCCTGGGGCTCATTTCTCTCCAGGCTCAGCAGCTGTGCTTTCTCCATAAGGCCAGCTGTAGAAAATCAGGCGAACAGCTCTGTCTCTTATCCTGAGGCCTCTGCCTGTGTTTAAAGGAGACTTCTCTCCTTCCTTATGTATCTGCTTCTCTGTGTGTTTACTTCCTTGGTTCCAGGATCAAAACTCCAACCTACTTCTCTGTGGTGCGGTTTCTCTGTAAGTCCCCACCCACCAAGGAGGTGGGGATGCAACGTCCTACAGACGTGGCCCAATCAAAGCTTTAATCATTATTTAATTAAGTAAAAGTGAAATCTCTGACTCCAATATAATCTAATATGCCTGGAGGGACAGACCAGTTTACAAACATAATCCAATATCTATTTTTAGAATTCATAAACTGCCACAGGATGATAGTCTACAATACACCTGAGCACTACATTTCAAAACTACCAAGGTTATCCAAAATAAGAAAAGTCTGAGAAACTGTCACATCCAAGAGGAACCTAAGGGGACATTAATACTGAATGTAATGTGAATCCTAGATGAGATCCTGAAACAAAGGTAAATCTAAAGTGTATTAGTCAGAGTTCTCTAGGGAAACAGAATTAACAGGATATATCTGTAAATAGTATGAGATTTTATAAAATTCTCTCACGTGACCGTGGGGATGGACAAGTCCAAATTCCACAGGTAGACTGCAAACCAGGGGCCCGGATGGAGGTCCTTGATGAGTTCCCAGGAGATGTCGGCTGTCTAAAGTCAAGCTGAAAAATTCTCTCTGAATGTTTAAATCACTTCCACTTTTAAGGCATTTAACTGATTGGGTAAAATGTCACTCATTACTGACATTGATTGTAGATGTAATCTACATCTACAATGTTGACTGTAGATATAATCAGCCATTTATGCAAACAATTCACTGATGATTAAAGTCATAAATATCCTTGTATTATAATTAGCCCAATGCTTGCTTGACCAAACAACTGGGCACAATTACCTGGCTGAGTTGATACATTAGCCTAACAATCACAGTCCACCCCTGTCAACTTGGCAGTTATACACTTTACTTTAAACCATGCTTAGTCTCTAAATAGGAAAAATAATAGACATATATATATATATATATATATATATTACCACCTAACAATATTCATCTGTCCTGCAGGCAAATGGAAATGCATTAATTCCCTACATAACAGAGTGCAATTCCTTGAGTAATATTCACTCTTAAACTTGACATCCTTAAATATTATGATATGAACTAATATAACTTATGTCACATGATAAGGGAAAAGAACAAAGACATTCCTTTGATGTACATATATGATCGTACTCTTAACAAAAAAGGAAGAAATATTCATGACTGTTACAGTTTTCATTGCTGTAACTGGTCACATGGCCGAAGTTCATATTTATCACTACTCCTTACACTACCCATTCCATGTTCCCATTACCCTCAGCAAGCACCTCAGCTGGCCATAGTTCTTTGCTAGTGGGGTGAGCCAAACTTTAATTCCTGCTTGGTTTACGATGCTGCAATTTTCCACTGATTTTAATCCCATGGCATGACAATACTAAGAGACATCCTAGAGGAACTCCTGTATTCCAGGCAAACTCTTTTTTACCCTTCTTATGTAGGTGCAGTCCTATTTCCACTTCATAGTCAGGATCAATCACCCAAACCAGCAGAGTAATTCCCAATTTTGTTTGTTGATTCAGAGGCACAAGGAGCCCAAAGTGGCAAGATGGCTGTCTTAATTCCAGTTCAATGGATCATTGTTGTGTTCCCTGGTGGAAGCATGTCTCTTTTTGGAACTAAGACATGTAGAACAGTAGAGCTTAAGGTTGCAGGGACAGGAAGCAAAAATTTTCCCAGAGGATCACCAGGGGTAATAGTGAGTTGTGCCACTCCCATTTCCAACCCTTGATTCCTGGACCCATGAATCCTGACTATGAGAGAAACAGCACCATAGAGTGGACACTGATTTGGAGCATACACAACCTCCTGGAGAACATTGCCCAGCCATGCAAGGTATTACCACCTAGTTGGTGCTGTAATTGAGTCTTTTTTTTTTTTTTAATTAAATAAAAATTTTTAATTTATTTAAATAATTTTTATAAAAAAGATCCTTAGATTACATAAATGTTACACAAAAAAATATAGGGATTCCCATATGCCCCACTCCCCACACCTCCCATACCCTCCCACATAAACATCCTTCATTAGTGTGGCACATTTATTGTAGTTGATAAACGCATCCTGGGGCTTTGCCACTGAGCATGTACCATAGTTCATATTGTAGTCTACACTCTCTCCCACACAGTTCTGCATGTTATGTGATGACATAAATTGGCCTATATCTGTTGTTGCAATGTCATTCAGGATGATTCTCAACGTAATTGAGTCTCTAAAGGCCTTTCTACCATTCTGTCAATCCAGCTGCTTCAGGATGACGGGGAACATGGTAAGACCAGTGAATCCCATGGGCATGTGCCCATTCCCATACATTATTTCCTGTGAAATGGGTTCCTTGATCAGAAGCAATGCTGTGTGGAATGCCATGGTGATGGATAAGACATTTGGTAAGACCACGGATGGTAGTTTTGGAAGAAGCATTGCATGCTGGGGATGCAAACCCATATCTAGAGTATGTGTCTATTCCACTTAAAACAAATTGCTGCCCCTTCCATGATGGAAGTGGTCCATTTTAATCAACCTGCCACCAGGTAGCAGGCTGGTCACCTTGGGGAAATGGTGCCATATCAGGGGCTGAGTGTGGTTCTCTGCTGCTGGCAGGTTGGGCACTCAGCAGTGGCTATAGCCAAGTCAACCTTGGTAAAGGGAAGTCCATGTTGCTGAACCCATGCATAACTTCCATCCCTTGTTCATGAGCCCATTGGACAATGGCAGGAGTGGCTACAGAGAGAGGCTGAGCATTAGTCACAGATCAAGTCATCTTATTCCCATGATTATTAAAATATTCCTCTTTTGACGTCACCCTCTCGTGATCATTTACATGTGACACAAATATTTTCATGTTTTTTGCCCACTCAGAAAGGTCTATCCATATACCTTTTCCCCAGACCTTTGTTACCAATTTTTGAATCATGTTCCTTCCAGGTCCATGGCCATCCAAGCAAACCATTGGCAAAAGCCCATGAATTAGTGTACAAATGCACTTCTGACCATTTCTTCTTCTAAGCAAAATGAACAACCTGATGCACTGCTTGAAGTTCTACCAAATGGGAGGATTTGCTCTCACTACTGTTCTTCAGGGACATCTCAGAAAGGGGCTGCAGTGCTGCAGCTGTCCGGTTTCAGTGATATCAGTATATCATGCGGAACCATCTGTAAACCAGGCCCAATTTTTCTCTTCCTCAGTCAAATGACTGTAAGGAACTCCTCAAGAGCCCAAAGCAGTGGACTGGGAAAGATAAGGTAACATGGCAAGAGTGTTGACCACAGGCATTTGGACTACTTCCTCAGGTAACTTACTTGTGCCTTCAGGACCTGCTCGAGCCCTGTTTCATAAATACCACTTCCACTTTATGATGGGGTGCTGCTGTACATGCCAAACTTGATGGTTTGGTGGCTTAGACAATTCTTCGTTCATGATAGGCAACTCAGGTCTCATGGTAACTTGGTGGTCAATGATTAAGAGTTCAGTCTCTACTAAGGTCCAGTAGCAGGCCAAAATCTCTTTCTCAAAAGGAGAGATTTATCTCTGAGGATGGCAGGACTTTGCTCCAAAATCCTAAGGGTCTGTGTTGTAATTGTCCTACAGGGGCCCTCCAAAGGTTCCAGACAGCATCTGTATTTGCCACTGACACTTCTAGTGCCATTGGATCGTCTAGATCATATGGCCCAATTCATAGTGCAGCTTGCACAGCAGCCTGGGCTTGTCACAGAGCTACCTCTTGTAAGAGTCCCCAATCAAAACTAGCAGCTTTTCTGGCTATTCAGTAAATGGGCTGGAGTAGCACACCCAAATGAAAAATGTGTTTTCTCCAAAATCCGAAGAGAGCAACTAAGTGTTGTGCCTCTTTTTTGGTCATAGGACGGGCCAGATGCAACAATTTATCCTTTACTTTAGAAGGAATATCTCGACATGCCGCACACCACTGGACACCTAGAAATTTCACTGAGGTGGAAGGCTGCTGTATTTTTGTTGGTTTTATCTCCCATCTCTCTCATGTAAATGCCTTATCAATAAGTCTAGAGTCATTGATACTTCTTGCTCACTATGTCTTATCAACATGATATCATCAATATAATGGACCAGTTGATTCCTTGTGGGAAGGAGAGATGATCAAGGTCCCCGCCGACAATATTATGACATAGGACTCAAGAGTTACCCCTGAGGCAGGACAGTGAAGGTATATTGCTGGACTTGCCAGCTGAAAGCAAACTATTTCTGGTGGTCCTTACTAATGGCAATTGAGAAAAAGTCATTTTCCAGGCCAATAATTGCATACCAGTTACCAGGGGATGTGTTAATTTGCTGATGCAATGATACTACATTGGACTCATCACCTCATTAAGTTTACAATAATCTACTGTCATCCTCCAGGATCCATCTGTTTTCTGCACAGGCCAAATAGGAGAGTTGAATGGGGATGTGGTGGGAATAACCTCCCCTGTATCTTTCAGATCCTTGATGGTGACACTAATCTCTTCAATCCCTCCAGGAAACCAGTATTTCTTTTAATTTACTATTTTGATAGTTAGGGATTGTTCTAGTGGCTTTCATTTGGCCTTTCCTGCCATAATAACCCTCATTCCACAAGCCAGGGATCCAATGTGGGGATTCTGCCAGTTATTGAACATGTCTATTCCAATTATGCATTCTGGAGCTGGGGAAGTAACCACAGAATGGGTCCAGGTATCCACTGGATCCACTATAAGATGGACCTGAGCTAAAACTCCATCAACCACCTGACCTCCATACCACCTACTTTGATTGGTGGACCACAGTGATGTTTTGGGTCTCCTGGAATTAATAACACTTCTGAGTCAGTGTCTAATAATCCCCAAAATGTCTGATCAGTTCCTTTGCCCCAGTGCACAGTTACTCTAGTAAAAGACCATAAGTTTCCTTGAGGAAAGTTGAGAAGAAGATTAACAGTTTAAATTTTTGGCAGTGTAACAGGATTCTTCTCCAAGGGGATCTCACCTTTTCATTCAAGGAGTTCTGGATCTCTAAACTCTCAAATCTGAGACTTGATTAAGGGACTGTGATTCTCTGTGTCTGTAATCAAAGTTAGGATTTTGTTCACTCAATTTAGAATGCTTCTGCTTATACAGATCAAGTAGGAATTTAGAGCCTGCCCATGTATCTTACTTCTAGGTTCCCCACGATCTATTAGCCAATGCCATAGCTCTATGCAACTCAGACTCTTTTGATTGCTGCTTTGAGTCTGCCTTTCATTGTGGTAGCCACACTCACATTGTCTTTGATGATTACTACTGATACTTGACATTTGCAGGCCCCTCGAGATTCTATCATCCCCATAATATTTAAGTATTCTAGTTCCATTATAGCCCTCCCTACAGTTATATATGGACTACAGAGAAGAGCAACCACAGAGTTCTTCAGGGAAGATGGAGTTAGTTTTACAAATTTATTCCTCACAGTCCTGGTTAAAGGTGTGTCCTCTGGACATTCCTGGGTAGGTGGGCAGGTCTTAAATGGTAAATACATTCTAGCATTCCAATCTCTCTAAGCCTTTGAATTTCCTCTTCTACTGTATACCAGGGTAAATCTCAACCTCAGGCATTCTAGGCCATCTTTTGATCCATGTTTCAGTCAGCCATCTAAACAAACTGTTAGAATCCTTTCTAACCCCTCAAGCTACAGCATAGAGTCCAGAATTTATGCTTAGTAGGCCCATACCAATAAACTCAGCCTGATCCAACTTTATATTTCTTCCACCATTATACCATACCCTTAATATCTATTCCCACACATATTCTCCTGATTTCTGTCTATATAAGTTGGAAAACTCAGGCAGTTCTTTTAGAGTATTGCATACTTCCTCATGGGTCACTTTGTACTTCATCTTTGGGGGCTTGTTGTATTTTAGTTTAATAATAAGTCTTGAAGAGAAGAGGGGTGGTGGTGGTGGGCAAGGAGAAGTATTAGAAATGCCTTGCAAGCTACTGATGTCAGAGCATCCCTTTGCAGTTTTATCTGCTGAGACAGGGTTAATCTTCTCAGGCAGGGGTTGGAATGCAGATTCCTTGGGGCAGGGTGGTGGTTGGGCAGTGCATGCTGGAATTTGGCTGGTGCCTGCATCATGGCTGAGAGTAGGTCCAGACTCCCTGGGGCAGGCCAGAGGCTGGGCAATACAGGCTTTAGTTTGGCTGGTACCTACCTTGGGGCTGGAAAGAGGTCCAGACTTCCTTGGGCAGGTCACACAGGTTTATCTGGAAAAGTCTCATCAGGGTTCCAACAAAAAGTCTCAGTAGGGTTCCATTATCTCCACTGATATCATCATCATTCCAAATGTCTCCATCCCAATCCTCAGGGTTCCACTTCTTTCCAATCAATGCCTTTACTTTAACAGCAGACACCCTGAGAGGTTGAGATTTTAGTTTCCTTTGTAACTCTGCTACTCATAAAATGAGACTCTGAGTCTGGTTTTCAGAGATCTTGTCTGTGGCTACATGAAACAATATTTTCTTTCAGAGCACACATAGAAACTTTCACATCATTCATGCAGTGTTTAAGTTGAAAATTTGAAGCCTTTAGCTCAACCTCTTCTTTTGTAACTGTATCCAGAGTATCTAGGAGGAGCTAGCCAACATCATTGTATCATTTGATTCCACAAAACTCTGTTAAAGTGTTGAAAACACACTCACCCAGATGCTTACATCTTGTAAGAATGGAAGTAGGGGGACCCAGTGGTAATATTTTGTGTATCTCCTTTGCCAACTCACAACATGGACTGTTAGTGGTCTCTTGATTATTGGAAAGGGAGTCATTAGTACCCTTGAGCTCAATTAGAGTAGAGAGCCAATTGCAAAACTCCCAGAACCACTGCAGAAATGGTTAAGATTCTGTTTCTCAAGAAGGACTCTTGATACCATGTTGTATTAATCAGTGTTCTCTAGGGAAACAGAATCAACAGGAGATATCCATAAATAGTATGAGAATTTATAAAATTCTCTTATGTGACCATGGTTATGCACAAGTCCAAATTCTGCAGGCAGGCTGCAAACCAGGGGCTCCTGTGAAGGTCCTTGATGAGTCCCCAGGAGACACTGGCTGTCCAAAGTTGAGCTGGAAAGTTCTTTCTGAATACTGAAATCACTTATTCTTTTAAGGCATTCAATTGATTAGATAAAACATCACTCATTGCTGATGGCAATCTCCTTGGTTGATGGTAGATATAATCAGCCATCTATGCAAACAACTTACTGATGATTAAAGTCCATAAATGTCCTTGTATTATAATTAGTCCAGTGCTTGCTTGACTAAACAACTGGGCACAATTACCTGGCTGAGTTGACATATTAGCCTAACCATCACACACGGAAATCTGAATAAAGTATGGTCTTAGTAAATAATACGGTATACATACTGGTTCATTAATTGTAACTAATGTACCATACTAATGTAAGATGATAGTAATAGAGGAAACTTACTGTGGGGTATTTGAGAATTCTATACTATGTTTACAATCTTTCCATAAATCTAAAACTGTTCTAAAATAAAATGCTTATTTAAAAAAATGAAAAGACTAAATCTTAATTGAACATGAGGTAAAGCTGAGAAACAATCTGATTTGTTTTCTGAAAATGCCAGAAGGCTAAGAAATTGGTAGCATCATGTGACACTTTGATATTATTTATGAATTCCAAAAACAGATATGTTATGTTTGTAAACTGGTTTGTTCCTTTGGGTGTAACAGCCTTTGGTTGTATTAGGTTCATCTGAGATGCCTTTGATTTAATTATGTTGGGATTGGGGCTTTGATTTGACCACATCATCAGGGTGATTCTGTTTGAGTCCCTGTCCCCTTTGAGGGCTATATGGATGAGTGCTCAGTTAAGGAGACAGAAATAGATACACAGAAAAAGACATGGCAGAGGAGAGAACTTGGTTTTAGTACTGGAGCCCTGGGGAGAGAAGAAACATTTGCCTGATAGTTTACAGCTGACCTTGTGAAGAGACCAGAGTAATTGAGCCCTATGCCAGCCTACAGTTAAGATCAGAAGAAACTGGACTCGTGGAGCCTTAAGAGGCAAGAGGAAGGCTGAACCCTCATAGACATTGGCCACCATCTTGTGTCAATATGTGGCAACAGACTTTGGCTGAGAAAAAGTACCTCTTATGGTACTGTGGCATTTTGGTATTATGAATTCCAGATATAGATATTGGATTGTGTTTGTAACCTGGTCTGTTCCTCTGGGTATATTAGATTCTGAGGTTTCACTTTTACTTTTTAAATAAAGATTAGGGCTTTTATTTGACCACATAATTAGGATGACTTTGTTTGAGTCCCTGCTACTCCCCTTTGTGGCTATATAAATGGATGCTCAATCAAGGACAGGAAGGTAAATACACGGAGAAGGAGAATACAGAAAATTGAGTTTTGATGCTGGAGCCGTTCTCCTGATAGTTTGCAGCTGAAGAGACCAGAGCCCTGAACAGCTGAGGAAACCTGGAAAGAGATGAGCCATGGGAAGAGAGATGAGCCTTATGCCAGCCTACAGCTGAGATCAGAAGAAGCTGGGACCATGGAGCCTTAAAAGGAAGAGAAAGGCTGAACCATCACAGAAACGGGCAGCCATCTTGCTCCAACACATGGCAACAGACTTTGGTGATGAAAGTAATTTACTCTTTATGGCCTTGTGACTGAAAGCTTCTACCCCAAATTAATATACTTTAGAAAAGCCAACAGATTTCTGGTACTTTGCATCAGCACCCCTTTTGGCTGAATAATACAGAATTTGGTACAGGAGAGTTCAGTGATGCTTTTTTTTTTTTTTTTTTTTATCGGGAGGTACCGGGGATCAAACCCCGGTCTCTCCATATGGTAGGCAGACGCCGAACCTTTTGAGCCACATCTGTTTCCCCAGTGATGCTTTTGCAATTACCAAAATGCTGGAAAGTTTGTATAAAAAGGTAAGGGGTATTTTTTGCAGGAATTGTGAGAGGCTTGATAGAAAAGGCCTAGACTGCTTTGAAGACACTGTTGGTAGGAATATGGATGCTAAAGAGACTTTTGATGAGGCCTTAGAGGTAAATGATGAAACTATTTTTGGAAACTGGAGGAAAGGTGATCCGTGGTTTAAAGTTGCAGAGAACTTAGCAAGATTGATCCCTGATGTTGTATGTAAGGCAGAATTTGAAAACTATGAGCCTGGACATTTAGCCAAGGAGATTTCCAACTAAATGTGGAAAATACAGCCTGGCTTCTCCTTGAAGCTTATAGCAAAATGTGAGAGGAAAGAGCTAAGCTGATTACTGAATTGTTGGGCACAAAGAAAACAGAAACTGATTCTGGAAATTCCAAGCCTCTGGAATTCAAGCTCCCAGATGATAGTGCTTCATTTGAGGAATTAACTAAACCTAGAACTTGTCAGTCAGGATTGAAAATGCAGTTATCTAGGAAACACTTGTGGAAAGTCTTACTGTCTGATGGCTTGGACCCCTGCATCCTGCATTATAAACCAATAAGCTTTTTGTGAAAGCTGTTTGAACAAAATCACTGTCAGTGTGGGCTAAAAGGGACATGGAGGGGAGATATGGAAGGAAAATGGCTTTAAGAGGAAAATAATAGAAGCTGATGTCAGGAATTAAGACATCTCTTTGGGCCAAGAGAATGACCCCATCCATGTTTATGGAGAGGGTGAGTTTGCCCTAGCAGTTGAAGAGGGTGGGTGTTCCCACCCACCGTTCAGGGAGAGTTTTGCCACCCCAGGCTACAGAGAGTGTGGAGCACATTCCCCAAGGGTTGGGGAAATTGAAGTCAACACCCTAGTGCTCTGCGAGGTGTGGACTTGTTCCCCATAGGTCAGGGAAAGTGTGGCCATCACCCAAATGCTCTTGGAGGGTCAAGTCTGGAACTCAGCCACACGCAGATGCTTGATGAGGGTGAAACCAAGAAATGGCTGTTGGGCAAGCCTGTGGAAAGGATGGGTTCATATAAGGCCCCAGGGAGAAGAAATCATCATTTTAACAATGACTCTCAGATTTTGAGATCTAACGAAATATGCCCTGCAGGTTTATGGACTTGTAGGGCTCCCATGACTCATGTTTTCCTCCCAAATTCTCCTTATGGTAATGCAGATGTTTATCCTTTGTCTGTCCCTTTGCATATTGAAAGCAGATAAATTGATTTGTAAGTTTCAGAGGTCTACAGCCAGACTGGACTTTGCCCGAAGACAAACTGTATTTCTTTAAACTGATTGCGTATGATTTTGTACTTAGCATTGTTACCAATTTAGTTTTTTTGTTGTTGTTGTTTTGTTTTGTTTTGAATATTGTAATGTATTTTTGAACTTCAGATGGTGGAGTGTGGCAGTTTGATGTTATTTATGAATTCCAAAAAGAGATATAGATTATGTTTGTAAACTGGTCTGTTCCTCTGGACATGATACCCATTGATTGTTTTAGGTTCATCTGAGATGCCTTTGATTAGATTATGTAGGGATTGGGGCTTTGATTTTACCATGTCATTAGAGTGACTTGGTTTGAATCACCACCTCTTTGTGGGCTTTATGGATGGATGCTCAATCAAGGAGACAGACAGAAGTAGATACACAGAAAAAGACATGGCAGAGGAGAGAACTTGGTTTTGACTCTGGAGACTTGGAGAGAGATTAACCATTCACCTATAATTTATGGCTGACCTTGTGAAGAGACCAGAGAAGCTGAGCCCTATGTCAACCTACAGCTGAGATCTGAAGAAGCTGGACCCATGGAGCCTTAAGAGGGAAGATATAGGCTGAACCCTCACAGACATCGCCCGCCATCTTGCATCAACACGTGGCAATAGACTTTGGTTGAGAAAATACCTTTTATGGTACCTTGAGTTGGATGCTTTAAGTCCTTCTAACTGTAAGCTTTTACCCCAAATAAATACCCTTTATAAAAGCCAACAGATTTCTGGTACTTTGCATCAGCATCCCTTTTGGCTGACTAATACATACCAGTAAACTAGAAATGAAATAATGGAAAGGTTTGACTAAAAAATAGGACAATGATTCACAAGTTTCTCTAATATTTTATTGTAGTAAATATTGTAGGTAAATTACATCATAATAAAATTAAATTTAAAAGGTGAATTTAAGAACAGTAACATCTCCCTCCAGCATTCTATGTAGCCAGATGATTGCTCTTCCACTTCATCTGCAGAAAAGTGCATATTTATGCTCTGGATTGAGTAAATTGATGATGTTTTGGCTGAAAATCAATAGTAATAACTAAAATTTGAAAGAAGAAGATATTATGTGAAAATTCACATACTAAATATAGAGAAGCTTGGCCCTCTTCTCTGTTTGGTTCCCAACTTGCTGTTCCCATGCTTATCACACTCCAGGCAAAAGATTGCAAGTTTCTTATCTGGGAAAATATGATCACACCAAAGTAAAAGATCTAAATAACTGACTCAAATATGTCAGCAATGAAACTATGTGGTTCCCTCAATTCACCCTAGAATGAAACTCCACCAATTCTCACAAAGTTTCCATAAGTGTTTCGTGTACAACCTAAAATATGAGCCAACAGCAAAGGCTTACTTGAATTTGGGGCACACCTCTGAAGAACAAAACAAATAAACTGGGAAAAAATTCTGGCAACAGAAAATATTCAGGCCAAGTGGAAGCCATTAAAACTGCCTCAAACTAGCTAAATAATAAATCAATAATAATACTGGTTTCCTGGAGGGATTCCAGATCAGTGTCACCATCAAAGATATAAAGGAGGTAGGGATGGTCAATCCTAGCACAACCCATTCAACTTTCTTATTTAGCATGTACAGAAAACAGATGGGTCCTGGAGGATAAGAGTAGATTATCATAAACTTAATCAGGTGGAGCAAATCAACACATCCCCTGGTACTTGGTATGCAGCTATTGATTTGGCAAATGGCTTTTTCTCAATTGCCATTAGTAAGGACCACCAGAAACAGTTTGCCTTCAATTGGCAAGGCCAGCAATATACCTTTACTGCCCTGCCTCAGGGGTATATCAACTCTCGAGTCCTATGTCATAATATTATCTGCCTGGACCTTGATCATCTCTCCCTCCCACAAGATATCAACTGGTCCATTATATTGATGATATCATCCTGATCAGGACTAGTGATCAAGAAGTAGCAATGACTCTAGACTTATTGGTAAAGCATTTGTGGGACAGAGGATGAGGAATAAATCCAACAAAAACACAGGGGGCTTCCACCTCAGTGAAATTTCAAGGTTCCCAGTGGTGTGGAGCATGTCAAGATATCCCTTCTAAAGTGAAGGATAAGTTGTTGCATGTGGCCTTTCTAATGACCAAAGAAGAAGCACAACACTTAGTTGGTCTCTTCAGATTTTAGAGACAAAATATTCGTTATTTGGGTGTAGTACTATGGCCCATTTACTGAGTGACCAGAAAAGTTTCTAGTTTTGAGTGGGACCAGAACAAGAGGTGGCTCTGTGACAGGTACAGGCTGCTGTGCACGCTGCACTGCCACTTGGGCAATATGATCCAGCAGATCCAATGGTGCTGGAAGTGTCAGTGACACAAAAAAATGCTGTCTGGAGCCTTTGGCATGCCCCTATAGGAGAATCATAATGCAGACCCTTAGGATTTTGGAGCAAAGTCCTGCCATCCTCAGCAGATAACTACTCTCCTTTTGAGAAACATCTTTTGGCCTGCTATGGGCCTTAGTAGAAATTGAACACTTAACCATGGGCTACCAAGTCACCATGAGACTTAATGTTGCCTATCATGAGCTGGGTATTTTCTGATCCACTAAACCATAAAATTGAGTTTTCAAATGAAGCACTTCATCATAAAGTGGAATTGGTATGTAAGAGCTAGTGCTTGAGCAGTTCCTGAAGGCACAAGTATGTTATATGTGGAAGTGGCCCAAATGCCCATGGTCAACAATCCTGCCATGTTTCCTTCTTTTTCCCAGACCACAGCTTTGGTCTCTTGGGGAATTCCTTACAATCAGTTGACTGAAAAATAGGTAACTTGGGCCTGGTTTAGAGATGATTCTACATGATACGCAGATACCACCCAAAAGTGGATAGCTGCAGCACTGCAGCCCTTTTCTGGGATGTCCTTGAAGGAGAGTGGTGAAGGAAAATCCTCCCAGTGGGAAAAACTTTGAGCAGTGCACCTGGATGGCTGTTCATGGACTGTTGCTAATGGTTTGACTGGATGGTCAAGGATGTGGAAGGAACATGATTAGAAAATTGGTGACAAAGAGGTCTGGGGATGAGGTATCTGGATAAACCTTTCTGAGTAGGAAAAAATATGAAATGTTTCTGTCCCAGGTGAGTGCTCACCAGAGCGTGACTTCAGCAGTGAAAGATTTTAATAATCAAGTGGATAAGATGGCATGCTCAGTGGCTAGCACTCAGCCTCTTCCCACAGCCACTCTTGTATTGCCTAAGGGGTTCATGAAGAAAGTGGCCATGGTGGTAGGGATGGAGGTTATACATGGACTCGGCAACATGGGCTTCCCCTCACCAAGGCCCACTTAGCCACAGCTACTGCTGAGTGCCCAATTTGTTAGCAGTGCCCTTTTCTGCATGCAATGCTTCTTCCAAAACTACCGTCCATGAACTTACCAAATGTCTTATCCACTACCATGGCATTCCACACAGCATTGCTTCTGATCAAGGAACCCATTTCAGAAAATGATGTGCAGGAATGGGCACATGCTCATGTAATTCACTAGTCTTACCATGTTCCCCATTATCCTGAGGCAGATGGATCAACAGAATGGTGGAATAGCCTTTTGAAGACTCATTTATGATGTCAACTATCTGACAATAACTTCAAGGGCTGGGCAATGTTCTCCAGGAGGCTATGTATGCTCTAAATCAGCATCAACTATCATATGACATATGTATATGCATTAGTTCATATCATAATATTTAAGGATGTCAAGTTTAAGAGTGAATATTACCCAAGGAGTTTCACCATTTTCTGTAGGGAATTAATGTGTTTCCAAATGTATGCAGGGCAGTTGAATATTGTTAAGCATATATATATGTCTGTTATTGTTTCTATTTAGAGACTAAGTATGGATTAAGGTAATGTGTATGGCTGCCAAGTGACAAGGGGTGGACTGTGAATGTTAGGCTAATGTGTCAGCTCGACTAGGTAATGGTGCCCAGTTGTTTGTTCAAGCAAACACTCGGCTAAGTGTAATAAAAGGCATTTCCTGGACTTTAATCATCAGTAATTTGATTGCATAGATGACTGGTTACATCTGCAATCAACTAAAAAGATTGCCTTCAGCAATGAGTGATATCTCATTCAATCATTTGAAGGTCTTAAAAGGGGAAGTGATTTCAGCATTCAGAGAGAGAGTCCCCATCTCTCTTTCAGACAGCCAGCATCTCCTGGGAACTCATCAAGAACTTCATTGGAGGCCCTGGTTTTCAGTCTGCCTTGTGGAATTTGGACTTGTACATCCCCACAGTCACATAAGACAATTTTATAAATTCTCATACTATTTACAGATATCTCCTGTTGGTTCTGTTTCCCTAGGGAATGCTGACTAATACAGGATGCTACAAAAAAGGAACAACCAGACAACAAAAAAGAGCTCATGTAAAAAAAAAAAATGCAGTAATATAAATGAACAACTCAAAAGAACTTTCTGTAGGAAATATTTCAGTAATGTCCTAAAAAGTAGAACAACAACAATAAATGGAAAATGAATAAGAAATGTAAGCATATTTGGGAATTAGTTTAAGAGGTCTAACTTGCATGTCATAGGAATTCCAAAAGGAAAGAACAGATACAATGATGGGGGAAATCATTAAAGGAGAGAATTCAAGTCAATTTCCCAGAATTAAAGGACATGAGTCTCCAAATTACAAAAGCTATTAAAAGCAAACTCATAACAAGGTGTATTACGATGAAATTTCAAAGCAATGGTACACAGCAAAAATTCCTAAATGTTCTAAAGAGAAACAGGATTATGGATTAAGAAACAGAATGATCTGAGGCTTCATAAAGTTCTGATAACAAGATATTCTCCAGTTCTTTTTGCAACCTCCTTTCAAGAGGTGAGTCTATTTCCCTTCCCCTTGAATATGAGCATCCTTGTGACTGATTTGAGCATAGTGTGTGGTAGAAATTTTATTGTGCTAGTTTTGGACCTAATCTTTGGGATGGCTAATAGCTTCCATTGTGTTCTTTTGGAGACCTGAGCTATGATATGAGATTGCTCTGCTCTGATAAGTTTCAGTCTCTCCATATGGAAACATGATGTGGAATGAGTACAATATTGGTCATTCTCTAGCTGTTCCAGCCACATCACTGTAAATAACTAGAAAACCGATCAATATACATGAAATAACTTCAATCAGCCATGGGAAAATGGGCAATGCATGACTGTGGTGCTAGGTAGAGATAAAGAAAACAAAGTAAATCCTATAATCACCTATTTTCTAACTAAAAGAACTTTCCAGAACATGGCACTGAATGACACAACAATGCAACACACAGTGGCCACTCTGAGTTGGGGAGAAAGAAATCATCATTCAGGGATGCTGAGGTCACTGAAATTTTCAGGGAAAAGTACTAGAGGGGAGAGATCATCACATGGAAAAAGTTCTAAGAATCTGCATAATGTTACCTTTAGCCTTTGAGAGAACATGTAGCTAAACATCCAAATGTTAAAATTCCATGAGGTTGGGCAGAAAACTACTGGAAAAAGTAGAATTCTCAGGGATATGTAAGATGAAAAATTTTCAGAGCTCACATAGAACTGGGAGATACTGTGTTCAGACCAATATGAATAGAAAGTCCTTGTTGAACCCCCAGGATATTCAGTAGAGTCTGCAGTAGTGTTATGCCTTAAGAGGAAACCTAATCCTGTTAGAAAACAAAGGCTTTCCTTGACTCACCCTATGAAGCCTGGAAGGATAAAGCTCATACCTTCTTCTTCAATTTAACAATGTCCAGCATCCAATAAAAAATTACTAGGCATATGAAAATGAAAGACAATTTGACTCATAATCAGGAAAAAAATTTAAGACATTGGAAATTGGCCAAGAAAGGAGAGAGATGATAGAATTGGCATACAAAGATGTTTAAATAGTTATAATTATATTTAAGAATTTAAAGGAAAATTTGATTATAATTATAAAATATAATCAAATACAATTTCTAGAGATGACCATTATAAAATCTACAATAAACATTCCTTTTTGTGGCATTAAGCCCAGATTAGCAGAGGTAGAAGAAAACAAACTAAAAACTGCAAATGTGAAGACATAACAATAGAAACTACCACACCTGAATCATAGAAAAATGCCTAAAAAATAGACTCTCAATGGCTATGAGACAATATAAAGCTGTTCTACATATGTGTAATTGGAGTCCCAAAGGGGATGGAAAAAGCTTTCAAATAATGGCTGATATTGTTTCAAATTTTGTTAAAAATTATGACCAATTCAAGAAGGTCAACAAATCTTAAAGAGCAAAAACAAAGAAAACACCACCAAACACCAAAGCACATCATAATCAAATTGCTGAAAACTATTGATAAAGAAAACTTCTTAAAAGCACTTAGGGAATAAAGACTCATTAAATAACAAAGAATAATGATGAGAGAGTCTGTTGACATTCCATTAAAAATAATAGAAGCCAGATAATAATAGAGTGACCTCTTTAAAGTGCTCCCTTCCAAGAGCAACCTACATACTGTGTCAGGTCAATGATGCGGTACAGAAACACAGCTTCCTTGCTGAATTCTAGTGACTTTTAAAATCCTCCCAACTCTAGGATTTCCCATGATGTCAGCTTAGGTTGCTGTTTTGAACTGTTTTGTCACAGTTCAATTTCTTTCTCTCACTAATTCTGGTTCCCTCTTTCTCTTACAAATACCGTTTTGAGAGCATTCATCAATCAACCTCTTGCAAGAAATCTTTGTCTCAGGGTCTGCTTTCTGGGGAACTTAGACTAATACAACTCTGAATATATGTATATATAAGTGTCCAAAGAGTCAAGAAAAATATGGAGGTGCAGTCTGTAAATGAGATAAGGCATTGAATAAGGAAATCTATTAGGTCCATGAGACATGGTCTGGTACTGTTGCTCCAGGTAACTACATACAATAAGAGCATGATGAGTAATCAGCCTGGGATCCATGTCATAAGATTAAAGTAGCTTTTATGTTGCTGTTCTTGGGAATGCTCTGTGACACTAGGGACAGAGGTTTAGATGACCTCACAAGATTGAGGAACTCAGGATGTGTTTCTGACCTGACCCCAGCAAACTGAAGGGACATCAAATGGGACCCTTCAGATATCTATATACCTGGCATGAATTACAGGTTAATCATTACCAGAAGGAAGTTAAATATAAAGCCTTAGAGTTTGGATTTAAGAACATTGGACCAGGGATTATTTAATATTTTCCCCAAAGTAGAACATATAGCATTGGTATTAGTCTGTGTGATTTTAGTTGTTACAGGAATAGATAGTTTCGTTACACTAATTATGTATTCATTTTAACATAAAACAAAAATGTGACTAGAAAACAATCTCATGATTTTACACACTTTAATTTTATGTAGAACAACAA
Organism: Tolypeutes matacus; assembly: GCA_026826555.1. NCBI lineage: Eukaryota > Metazoa > Chordata > Mammalia > Cingulata > Chlamyphoridae > Tolypeutes > Tolypeutes matacus. Next base: position 23,991,736 of record JAKSZT010036119.1, on the reverse strand, counting down.
TTACTAGGTAAATAACAGCAAAAGTGATGTTATAAAGTTGTTCATCAACTTTTAGATATTGAGGATGACTGTTATGGGGAAAATGATGGTGTTGATGGAAAAGATGCAGTTTGGAGAAAGAAGCCTTGGGATATGGAAATGAAAGTGGAGGAGCATTAAAGAAATAGAGACAAAGATTTCTGCAGATTCAGTGGGTAGGTGCCTAGGGATCATTTGTGGGGTTTTAAGGAGAGCAGATTGGAATAGTAAAGGCCATACTCTGGATCATGGACAGAAGAACTGCAAGGACTGAGTTTATCACTTGGAATGGATATTCAGCTCGGATGGAACTTAGAGTTGATCCTATGCCAATTAACAAGGTTTTGACAGTGAAGACAGGTTCTTCTGGGTGTTTAAATTGATAGAATATGGAAGAATTGAATTTGGGTGTGCCTTGGGATTATGGACCTTTCGGTCCAACAGGGCTAATATTCAACACTTATAGAGCTCTACCACAGGCCATGCCTGTTTTAGGCATAAGAGATGCAAGAGTTGGGAAGCGGCTGTGGCTCAATCAGTAGGGCTCCCGTTTACCATATGGGAGGCCCCGGGTTCGGTTCCCGGGGCCTCCTGGTGAAGGCAAGCTCGCCCGCACGGCGTGGTTAGCTGACCCAGCGAGCACAAGCAGCAAGGGGGGGGATAAAGGAATAAATAAATAAAATCTTTAAAAAAAAAAAAAAAGAGATGCAAGAGTAAACAAAAAGGACAAATACTCCTGCCTTTATGGAGCATGCATTTCAGTAGGCACATCTAGGATGTCTTATTATGAACTAGGGTTGGGGTGAACTGAGTTAGGATTTTAAATTACGAATGAAAATAACCTTGTTCCTCCCAAGACAGCTTTTGTTTGGTACTGAATTAAAGAATGTTAAGTGTCTCCTAATTACAACTTTTGCATAGTAATAGCAAACTCCAAACCTAACAACCAAGATTTATTTACTGAGGAAAGGCCTTTTGTCCTAGATGAAGCTTCTCCCTTGAAGCAACATATTGCTGGCTTCCCCATTGCCTTTTTTTTAACCCTATTTTTTTTTTTTTTTTAAAGATACTTCGATTACATAAACCCATTGTCTTTTGAAGTTTCTACCCTTTCCAGTCTCCTCTCATTTAAAGTCTAAAAATCTAGCTCATCAAAAGCCTCTGAAACTCTTGGATTTGTAATGGCATCATTAAACGATCATTAATGTAATGTTGGTGCCATAACGTTTTAATTGCCAGCTGGCAACAAAGTTCGCAACTACATGAAACTAAACCAAAAAAATGCTCACAGTTATTTCCTGTAATATCTAGCATCTTTCACTACATGGTTTCATTTGCCTCCGACAAGAACATAATGTTCTTATCATTTAGAAGGTGAACAAATCACCTATTTAGAGAGTTGTTTTTGGCACAAAATGGTTCTTGGCCTATGGCAAGAATTAAATTTTCTTGTTGGATTTTTGTATTGTCTCAGACCATGAGTAATGCTAGGGAAGTTATTGAAACTGTCCTCCAGGAATGAAGCTGTTTCATGAGAAGCCAACCTTTTGATTAAAAATGTACCAAAGAGATTTAAAACCTGAAACAGCAAATGTGATCATGCTTCAATTTTCATTTGTTATCCCCATAGGCTCATAATTACAAAGTAAGCATGTATCTTAATGATTTAAAACTTTCATAAATGATATCCTTGGACATCATTCTATAAAGAATGGGCACATAAATTGTTTCTAAATGGTAATATTTGCTCAGGTATTTGAAGTGGAATTATTCAAGATACAGAATTATTTCCAAAAATAAAAACGCTCATATGCTTCAAACAGAAAGGCATGTTCCATTTTGTCATGTTAATATATATCTTCATCAAAAACTCATCCCATGAATCATTAGCTAAATAACGCTTATTAAAGAATAGCAAAGCAAAGTACAAGGGACAAATTATTGTCATTAAAGGGACAATGCAACTCAAATGAAATCTTTCCCAAGAGGCTGAAACTATCTCAGAATATGTCCTCAAATATATGTACAGTTTTAGGACATTAAAATAAAATTTTTCATTTATTTACTTACTTAAATTCTGGAATGCTGTATTCCATGGTGGAGCATTTGCTTTTCCTAGGATACAGGGTAAATTGAAAGGAGAGTATTTACAGACCAAATAGGTGCCATGCAATAAATACACACTGCACAGACATGACCTGCATTTGAATTCTCCTAACTAAAGAGAACATAGCTTTCAGGATAGAGCATGAAGAAAGTGGAAGAAGAAGAAAAAAATCCTTTAAAATCCTCAATCCATTTTGAAATTTTCTTTGCTTGACATAAACTTAGATATTATGTCTTATAGGACAGGTTCTGTTTCAAACATTTTGCAAATACTGACACTTTTATCATCACATGAAATACGTACTAACATTAATAGACCAACTGCCTAAGATCACACAGATAGTCAGTGGCAGAACCGAGAATCAAACATTGACAATCTGGACCCAGAGCCAACTGTGTGCTCAAAGAAGTTACAAATCCAGGTTGGCTTCAAGTCTTACAATTCTGGCATTGCACATTATTCTATTTTATCTCATCTTGTGTTTGGTCTCAGCTTCTGTCTTCACAGAGAATGCTTTTCTTTGTTCCTAAAGGAATATTAGCATTGCTTAAGGGGTCTGCTTTGGAGAGTTTATGGTAACAGGCCTTATTTCCAGCAGAACTAGTCAACTAAAATGCAAACTGCTGGGAGCCCTGGCCGGGGAAGTGGTCTTCTGGGTGGTGTCTGGCTTTTAGTCTTCAATTTTGTAGTATCTACTCCTTTCCAATACAAACAGCTCCAAAGCTGATATCGTATATAAAATATCAACATTCTTCTGTAACTCAGTATGGGAAACCTTCATTCAACCCAAGGTCCTTTCCATGTGAGAATTCAGCCAAAGGAAGATACTTTCATTCCTTAATTCAGATGATTTCTTCTTAATTCCTCACACTAGAGTCACTATCAAGGCTATAAATTATTATAGTATCATAAATTCCAGTTTTACGACGTGATATATATTTGTATGATTTGATTTATCAAAATAAAACTTTTTTCATGTTATCTCAATCAAAACCTTTGATAACATCCAACATCTAACACAGTGATTGGCACATATTAAGAACTAAAAATATATTTGCTGAACAAATGGTTGGATAAGTGAATAAGTGCCCCATGGGAGGCTTTCAAGCTCTTCCACAGCCACACTATACCTTCATTTCTTTCCTTATCTTCCTTTGGCTATTTCTATAAAGATGAAATATACATTGGGTGACTTTGACAGGTCAGACACCATGGCAGCTGTTGAAGATACAATGATGATAAAGGCATTGCCTTACCCAAAGGAGCTCCGGGCTTCTTTGAAGCCAAGCATCCACTTAAGCGAAAATGATTTATTTACTGCTTCCTGCTTTCTAACTGCTCAGGTTTTGGTAGTACCATTTCTCCAACCTAGAAAGTTTTCTCTCTCATTTACCCCATTGAGCTGATACATGTTCTTTTATCCCTCAAGATTCAGCTCAAATTGTACCTTGTTCTCCATACACACTTACCTAACCACTCATGTGTAAGGTGATCTTTCCCCCATCCCTCCTTTAAACTGATAAGACAATTAATTTTCTCTACATCATATTTTCCTTTGACCAGGAATTAAATAATATGTATGTATTTTCTGATACTCTAACCCTAAAATAACATATATATATACACACATATATATATATTCTTTGTTTATGTCCCATTTCCTTATTATAATGTATACTTTGAGGTCATGCCTTTTACTTTGCACTTTGTATTTATTGATAGCTTCCAGAGAGCCCAGCATTAATGTTTTCTCCCATATTTTCTCAGTCATTATTTGCTAGCTGATTGGCTGATTGATTACTGGCATTTTCCTTATATTTAGCAGAGAGAGGTATGTGCCTTGCACACACTACTAGCTATTCAATAAATGTTGGCTTTTATCAAAAACTGATTGACTAATCATATTGACTGATTAATATTATGGAAAGATCAATAAATCGTCTGACCACTACTCACAAAAGAGATGCTCCTGAGCACCCAAGAAAAAAGCCAGGGAATTAAAAATTGAGAATGTACTTGCCGTGAAAGGGAAGTACATCTCCCCATACCTTTCCCCTCCTTCAATATGTTACCTATACCATCCCTGTCTCTATTCCCATTTCTACTTCAGTGTTCAGAGCAGAGAATTTTAACCTGGAGTATCTGGATCCTAGAAATCCCCTGAATAGATTTCAGTGGGACTTGGGACCCAGTAAAATGTTAGGCAAAAAAAAAGTCAGAGAGTTATTAAGTAAGAACAAAGTGGAGGTATAAACTCAAATTTATCTAACTACAAAGTCTTTGTTCTTCCAAATACATGGAGGTTTAGGTGATTTTTGGGGGGTTATTAGACAGAAAATTCCTTGAGCTAGAAGAAGGATGCAGTCTGGTAAATTGGACTCCAGCATCCAAGGAAAGGTTTGTAACAACCACTGCACAAGGACAGTAGCCGTGACAAAAGCAACAACGAACACTTTTGTATTGTTTAAGACGTGTCAGGCCCAGTTCAAATGCCTTATTAAGCCTCACCACAAAACTGTGAAGGAGATAGTACAATAGTTACCCAGATTGTATAGATAAAAAACCTGAAGGACAGAGAGCTTAAAGTACTTGGGCAAGGTCACAAAGCTCCTAAGTGGCAAGTCAGGATTTGAAACCAGCCAGTCTGTCTACAGTCAGTATAAATTTGTAGTCACTGAATTTTCCTACTTGCTTATAGTAGGTTCCAAGAAAGATCCTTATAGCTGATGTCAAATAGTGTTTGTTAGTCCAAGAACAATACTGGGCTTCCCTCACTATGCTACTGCTCAATGGATATTAGAAAGAATATGGAAGAGAAAGGTTTTACTTCTAGGTTACAAATACCAAAAGAGAACATTTTTAGTTTTTGTATGACAATAGGAATGACAGAGATTAATTGACCCTGACATTTTTCCACAGCTCTGCTTTGCTCAAAATATTTCAATTCATCAATATTGCCATGAAACATCACGTTTAAAATAATTGAATTTCTGAGCTGGAAAAAACTTGGGAGAGCACTAGTAATTCAACTTTCATGTGACCCTGCTTTGGTCCTTTCTATATATTCCTAGGATGAGATATCCATCGGATGACTGATGGCTTAGGGTGCTTTTAACTGCCACCGACAAAAAGCCCTAGCACAAATGGTCTTAAACTAGAAGTCAGCAAACTACTATCTGTTGACCAAATTCAGCCTGTTTTTTTTTTTTTTTTAGTAAAAGAATATATATATATATATATATTTATTGTGGGTAAAAGAATATTTTAATTCTTGTCCATAGAAATTATAAAGACTATACATGATTTGGAAATGAGATGGTACTAATCAATGGCCAAAGAAGAATCAGCCATTCTGTGCCTTCTCTTTTATCTGGTCACTCAGAAATAGAATGTTATCAACTATGATTGTTTATGCCTGCATTCTCACATTATTTTTAGCCATGTATTCACCATAGTCTACTTTTCCTTCCACATAAATTTGAGACCCCCTTTTCACATACTGATATACTGCAACTCTGATGCCTGGCTGGAATACTGATATTCTGTGCCATGATGTCTTTTGATTGACATCACCCATTTGATACTCTTCACTTACCCCTGATCACCACATCTCATTTGTTGCTAGAGAAAATATTGTGACTGGATTTTTTCTTTCCACCTGTCCCATGACAGGGTCCTGACCCACTTGCCCAAGTAATTGCACACAATTTAGAGATCTTTCAAAAACCAAACTGCTAGCTACTTCAGACTCATGTCTTAAAACTGATGAAGTACCTGTAATGCAGGTCTTCAAAACATGGCTTCTATTTTCTTTTCTTACAATCTAGTAGTTTCCACACAGACTCATGCTGTTCCATTTTCCCTCACCTCATGCTTGGGCCTGAATGGTCTCCAGCCAGGAAAACAGTACCAGGTGCACTGTGAGGCAAGGATCTCGTGAGGGAGGAGAGGTTATCCTGTTTTTATGAGTAAAGATTTACTTGAATACCACTAAGACCATTTATTTACATATTATCTATGACTCCTTCCATGCTATAATGACAAGAGTTGGGCAGTTGCTGTAGAAACCCTATGGCCTGCAGAGCCTAAAATATTTATGATTCAACCCTTAACAGAAAAAATTTGTTGAATTCTAAACTATTGGGAAATATCTCATCTCATGTAACCTGAGGCCCAGAGGGCCTGATTCAGCAATTCAAAAATTCTATCTCATCTCTGCTCTGTTCTCAGGGGATCAACTTTGTCCTCAGGTCTGGGGCTCCTCATTAGCACAATGTAGTTGCAGAAGTGCCAGATATCAAGTCAAAATATAAAGATATCCAGGGAAGAAAAGGGACCAAGTGTTCATAATATTTCAGCTGAATGAAGTATCATCAATTGACTTTCCCTCATGACATCAATGGCCAGGATTGATGGCCTTTACTAAACTAATCAATGGCCCTTTCCTGAACTAACTGGCAAAAAGGAATGGGGTAATGATAATTGACTGGGCTATTTATTTGAAGTGGAATGTAAGTTGGAGAGTCAATCATACTGACAAATATAACGATTCATATTCTCTTCATCTACCCATTCAGTCGATTAAAGTACAATATTTCATCATATTAACCAAGGTCCACAGGACTAAAATTCAGAATTGTGTATTTTTATTTGAGATTTGCAATAGTCTGAGAATTGGATCACACTCTCCAAGGAGTGGTTAGATAACAAAAACAATAGCAGCAACAATAGAAAAATGCATGGATTGCGCTGTGCCATGCATGGCGTTTGAAGTATGCACGTAGGGCATGGCTGTGGAACAGGGCGCCAGCAGAAGGATGCTGAACACAGCAGTCCTGGATCAGGAGACTAGAGACATGTGGGAAAGAAAGAAGATGGCTAAGGTAAAAATTTCCTACTACCAAACTTTCTTTCAAGCCATACTGCATTCATGGCTGCCCAGAATTCCACTCTATCCCTCCTTTGTGGCTAAGGGAGAAATCTGTCTACGTTGGCAAAGTATAGACCAAGACAACCCATTCCCGCCTCTGAGCTGACTTTGAGGAATCAGTCTAAGAATTAACCAGTCACTTCAGGTTAGTCGAGATAATCACTTGCTTCCAGACCTCTTAGAAAATAAAAGGGTGTCCATAGGAGACCTTTCTACGTGCTGACATTCTTTACATCCTTAACACGCAGGCATAATTTAAATAAATTTTATTTGTGTGATGATGAGAAAGTGTGACTGGTGCTGAAATGAACTTTGACAAGAGGCAGAGTACAGTTGCCCTGTTAGCTAGTGGAGTGTCAGTAGAAATCACAGATAAAGTGGTTTTAGCAGCAGATGTGGTATGTGCTCTGAATTTGAGTATTTCCAATGTCTATACAGAAGCCAAGGTTTCAGTGAACCTTACCCAAACATTCCAAGCCAGGAGGAGTGTAAGCAAGCTCTACACAAGCGCTGACTCTAGCCTCAGATTTTTCCCACTTCACGTTAGATTGTGAAAGACCTGGATTCTGGTAATAGTGCTATGACTTCTTTGTAGCTTAGCTGCCTATGTCCTTTTTGTAACTCAGTTTATTCAATCTAAAAATGGGTATGACAATATATATAATTATAATCTGATTAAAGACAGAGATTTTACATACGATAGTGTATGTGAAAATGCTTGGGATTTTGGAAATGAGGTGGTTATAACATTTTTCATAAAATGGAAATATTTACATTTCTATTTCTGCAAAATATAAATAAATTCTATAAAGTATATGACTTTGTCACTGTCTTTAAAATAGCCTGCAAAGACATGCTACCCAAGAATTTTGATAATTAATTTCTGCTTTGCTTCTTACCAGCTCTTTGAGTTTGGAAAGGATATTGGGCCTTTAATTTTCTTATCTTAAAATGGAAATAGTAAATAATGTTTCCCTTGCCCAACTCAAAAGATTACTGTGAAAAACATCGGAATATAATAAAAGCCTAAGATATAAAGAGAGCTTACTTAATAAAAACATGTTCTGAGTTAAGTGTTTTATATGTATTTTCTCATTTCAACTTCATACCATTACTATAAAGTAGGTACTGCTTTCCCCCCATTTTCCAGATATGGAAACTGAGACTCAGAGTGGTTAAGTTGCCTGGAGTTCATATACACTGCTCTGGGGGAAGAACCAGAATGTGAATGAACCTTAATCAAAATGGTTCTGATTTATAAATGTAAAATGATCTGTATATCAAAGGTAACAGCTTCTCCTCTTCTTGTTTCTGCCCTCCTTCTCCTCCTTCTCCTCCTATCTTCCTTCTTTCTCTTCTATAATCCCCCTCTACTTCCCATCTTTTTCAGGTAACACTTGTTGCCATTATTTGTCATATACACTTTAGTAGGGTTGGGTTATAATAAGGAACTAGCCCAGGACTGGGCAAAACAATAACCACGGTAAGATCCATAACCAATGTTTTGACTGTTTTCATCTAATCATCCATCAGTTGTTTCTTGAGCATTTACTATCTACCATGAACTATGCTGGGTGCAGAGACTCTACAACTATGAGCTCAGTGGGTTATCTCCCTTGGAACAAGGCACATACATGAATTATTATTATTATTATTATTTTTTAAAGATTTTATTTTTATTTATTTATTTATTTATTCCCCCTTGCTGCTTGTGCTTGCTGTGTCTATTTGCTTTGCATTTTTCTGTGTCTGCTTGTCTCCCTTTTGTTGCATCACCTTGCTGCGCCAGCTCACTGCACCGCGCGAGCCATCAGCTCACCACACTGTGTGGGCTGGCTTGCCTTTACCAGGAGGCCCCGGGAATCGAACCCAGGGCCTCCCAATATGGTAAACGGGAGCCCAACCAATTGAGCCACAGCCGCTTCCCATGAATTATTATAATATGAGGTAGAAGGGATTGTGTCATAAGAAAGATGTAAAATCCATGCAATAAGTGTTCAGAGGAGTAAATTAATTCATTCCAAGTGAGATTTTGCACTAATGTCCAGGCAAAATAATGTTTGCCCTTTTCTAAACCATTAGAATATCTGGATATATAGTTATTAAATGTCAAAAAGAGGGGGAGTGGGTTTATGTATTAATTAGGGAGGCTGGGGTTGGGAAAGAAGGCACCATATAATGTAGTAACCTGCCCCCCTGTTAAATACCCACTCAGGAATTTAATCTTTTCAAGTTTTATCAAAGCAATAGAATATTTACTGTAGAAGTTTAGACCTAGAGGGTGAGAGGAGGGGAAGGAGGGAGGGTGGCGTTTATGAAGGGGAGTTAGCCTCTCATGTTTCACAGATGTTGCTTTCAAGTTTCCACCTGGGAACAGCCTAGAGGCTAGAGCATAAAGATACAAGTCAAAACATAGGGACTTCTACAGAGAGAACAAACCTCTAGCAAGGGAATTATACTCAGAAAAACTTTCCAGTGGATAAATAAATATCTTTCCTTGTATTTGCACTTTTTTTTTTTCCATTTACTGAAATTTAGAAGGAGCCATAGAATCTACTGCTTTTTCAAAACTGCAGTTTAAATAAAAGTTGGTCTATGAAAATAAAAAAATTCAATTAAATTGTGACCAACTTCTAGTATTTGCATGTTTTATTGAAAACAAAAACAAAAGCTGGCAGGCAACCAGAAAAATTTTAAACCATAAATAATGAAAGTAGAAAGTAACATGCTTTTCATATAAAACCATGGCTTTCTTCCAAGAAGCTTAAATATACATTCAAAATACACAGGAAAAGTCCATAGCATAGTACTTGAATTTGCATAAAAATTCCAAGGCAAGTAGGAACCTGAACGGCAATTTTTGCATAAGGCTACTCATTTATTTTTACAGACCCCTTTTAAAATATCTACAAGAATAATTTCATTCCAATTGCTGAACGTACATATCCTAAAAGCACAAAACATTGTCATTTGGGGAGTGTGATAAATATTACTTATAAACAAATCAAGTAAGGATGGATGGTGGAGTAGAGGTGGGGGTGGGGAAACAAACCCTCTAGTTAAAATATTTTTAAGGAAAGGAATCGACAAAAAACAAATTCCAAATCAAGTTGCTGGGCTATACTGTATAAGCAGTTTAGAATTTTAAACAGATGCAAAAGGAATAAAGCAAATGGGGAGAAAAAAGACCGATAAAGTTTCTGGCTACAACACAAGAGACATATCATTACCATATGATCTAATGTGGGTGTCAGCTGGATTGTGTTCATTGAGGGAAACCTCTATTTTTTAACCGTGCTATGGAGTAGAAGCAGGAGGTTTTCAAACTAGTGACAGTCACAGAGCAGTACCTACCCCCCTCCTCCTGTCCACACCTGCAAACTCTTTTGCTTGGGATAATATTTAGTGTAATTACATCTCAGCTGTGAGGGCTCCTGTGGCAGATTCCCGGATTAAAAGGTATGGTTTTCAATAATTGTCCTGAACTCTGCTACAAACTGATAAAACTTTGAATTTAAGAGGAAAAGGAATCATTTGGAGAGAAGAAGAAAAGATATAATCATGCTAAACTTTTAAACATTTCTATGCAGCATTTTAAAAAAGGTATTGCTTGAAAACAAGTTATTTAGTAAAATGGTTGAATGCATTGCTTTAGATCTTTCTCTTATGTTCTTTGCAAAATATGTATTAAAAAGCTGTAACCAACACTGACTATGTACGCTGACCTATTTTATATTTTTACTAATGAAATGTTTAGCTCTTTAAGAAATGTTAACAGAAAAGTATTCTAGTCTAGCATGCTATTCGTATTTGGATTGTGTATTTAATGATTTCTTCTCTCCTGAACTTTTGTATCCTTTGAGAACTTTCCACACCTTAGAGAAGTGAACTCTGGTGATTAGCTGTAGAGGTCTAATGTATGTTTCTGCCACCCTAGGGGAATAAAAAAAGAAATTATCACCAGAAAGGTGAAAATAAACATTGAAATATTTATGTATTAGAGACCTGAGATACTCTCAAAGTTAGCAGCATGAATTCTTAAATGTAAAGAGAAGTGTCCCTGCCGGTTATTTCAGTTATTTCAATTTTATTATAAAATGCATTCACTATAAAATAAGGATATGGGTTATTTTTCTCTCTAATTTCAAGATAGGGTAACAGGATTACCATTAGTTAGGTGGGCCCCCAGTAATGAAATACCTGTGGCTTTTTCTTCTCCTTGCTATTTTGACCAGAAAAAGAGCCAAATGCCTCCTTCAGCAGCCCCTATTTATGGGTAAATGGTACTTTTCTTGCTTATATTTTAATTATTTTTATTGTTATTAAAATTTTTAATTCACCCTGTGCTGGTGGATTTAACTTTTGCTCTGCACTTATAGCTTTATTTATCTCCTGAGGGTTGAATTTTGACTAATGACATCAGCAATAGTGTTAATTTAATGAGCTGAAGGAGCTTTTGGAGCCAGAAATTTTTATTTTTTATAAACATTGGTAAATCATGTCAACTAGCTTTAATGGAGTAGCAGAATTTTACCAGCAATTAGAATTTAGGAATCAGTATTTTGAAAATATTTAAAACAGTTTTAATGAAATTTTAAAAGTATATCATCTCAAAAATAGACATCTTGCTTTCTACATGAACAACTGCTGTTTGTGGTTTATTTTTCCTATTTATTAAGGAAAGAAGGAAAAGACTAAGTCATAGTAATAACAGTCCATTCATTGTTTTAAGATGCTGATCTTCATGTATCATGTCACTAATTTCAAAGAAGGTATTTGGTGGAGTAATTTCTATGAAGTTTCTGGACAAGCTATTATCTATCCCCAGAATATTCAGAGTTAAAATACACACACACACACACACACACAGAGTCTCCCATAAAGTAGCAAATGAAAGTGATATAAAATAAGTAATTGAAACTATAAACTGCCTTCTGCAATCAACTTTATCAAAAAAACAGTATTATATAGAGAATTTGCACATTTATACAAAAGTAAACAAATAATTTCTCTGAATTAATGTTCAACATTTCCTTTTATGAGTCTTTAATGAAACAACCAGGCATTTTCTGCTCTGGAGAAAAGCTCAAAAAGCAACATCTGCATTAACTCTCATTGCTATTTATTAAATCTGCAATTACTTTGCTTCAATTATCTTCTAAAATTGTGAGATAGTAAATATGCAAGACTAGCAAACTTGTGGTAAACCATAAACATTGCATTTTAAAGTGAAACAGACAGAAAAACCACTCCTTTAGATCCAATCCAAACAAATGCTACCAAAACAATAGGGTCACCTTTTAAAGGGCAATGGAGTAACTGAATGGCAATAGGTTCCTAGAGAAAATCTGATATTAAATTTAAAGTGGCAGAGTGAATAATAATCTTTATGGTATTTTACAAATGAAAAGATGTAAGTCTGCATTATGTATATACTGTCTTAGACATATTTTGTTAACATATATAAACTAAGAACAAAAATGCAAGAAATTGGAAATCACTTGCTTCCTCTCTACTGGAACTAAGCAAACATTTCCAGAAGATGCATTAAGGTTAGGATATCCAAATATTTATTTATTTTTTGTAAGTGTTACAACTGGGTAATGTCTCAAAACAATTATTTGATTCTAATTTAATGTGCAGCTTTAACATGAATTCTTTTAAGTGTACAATCCAGCACAGATTGTCAAGTCAGGTCTGCAATATATTTGGGGAATACTTAGAATAGTTTCAATGGGACTTAAAAATATATCGGTTCAAAAATACACTATGTGCTCTTTACATGATTAACTGGTTTTTTTGTTCCTATTTGGATTTATTAAAAAAGTTAACTGTTCATTTTAGCCAACTAAAACAGCCAACTCAGGTATGTGTGTGTGTGTGTATATATATATATACCTGTTGAATAAATGAATAAATATTATATGGATTCTTCAAAAGTATACTTTGGCTGTTTTGTCCCTTTTTTTTTTCCCGATAGGCTTAGTGGTAAAACCTGATAACGTATAAATCCTATGAAAAATCAGTTTGGGTTTCTCCGTATGGGTTTATTGGTTTATTAAAAATGGTCTGTTTGGGAAAACAGCCAATAGATTCCATTTTAAAAATGAATATTGCTTATGCCAAGTTGAGGGTTTTGATTTGATAACTTTATTGTACGAGAAGTTAGTGAATAAAAGATAATTTTGTGTTTAAAAAAACAGATTAATTGGTGGCTTAGAACAAATTGAATAACTGGTGTTATTAATAAATTGATGGTCAATTGAGTCATTTGTGTGAAAAACATTTTGCAAGGCCTGGGTACAGAGCAAAGCATAATAAGACACGCCCTGAGGGAGTACTTCATCTAGTTGGGGGGACAGACCAAGCATGTAAAACAAATTACAATATTATGTGATAAGTTTTTTAAAAGTGGTAAGAGCAAAGTGCTTGGGGAGCACAGAAGAGGGAGTAAACAGCATTCCTGCCTGGAATGAGCTGGGGAATAAGTCCATTATCACATTTACTCTTTACAACACTCTTACAAGGTAGGTATTTTAAATGATAATTCGTTTTGAGTGTCAAGGTTGAGGTGGGGATTGGAGTGAAGAAAAAATGGAGAGAAAAGTGGCTAGAAATAAAAATTGGCTCCAAAGTTTGAATGGATTTTTAGGTAGTGCAAGGAAATGTGGACATTACTGACCAGGCATGGGAAGTCAAAAAATGGTTTTCAGCTGAAGATTAACAAGATGAATTTATTTTTTAGAAGATGATTGATACAACAGAGTGCAAGATCCAATTGGAACCTTTTTTGATGTTTAAGGGAATGATGAGAATGGCCTGAAACAAAAGAATTACAGTGGGATGGAGAAATGAGATTGGCTTCCAAAGATATTCCTGAAGCAGGAATTGAAGACCACTCAAATCTATAAACAAATCTTTACTTGGCTGTGGTGTAGTTTATGTTGAGAGAGCATTGAAAACTCCATCATGGTTTACTATCATGGCAGTTTTGCAAATGGTGTATATAGTTTAGCATTTTAATTCAGAGCCAGCATGCAAACAAGAAAATTTAAGTAGTATTCAGTTTTCTCATTAGAAGAAAAAAATCTGTGAAAGTAAGTTTATAATGTACATTATCACCTTTCAAATGCATCTTCATGCTCTGTTTCCTAATAATAAATGGAAACATTATTCTTTACACTTTCCTCTATTCCTGTATGCTCACTCTACTGTAGGAGATTATACAAGAAATAGCACATGGACTCAGCAGCATTGCTCTTCTTAAACCTTCCGTTTGTTTTTTTCCCCCAGGTTCTCTGGTTGTGAAGATAGATAAAACAAATCATGAAGGCAACTATCATCTTTCTCCTGCTTGTACAAGTTTCCTGGGCCGGACCATTTCAGCAGAGAGGCTTATTTGACTTTATGCTAGAAGATGAAGCTTCTGGGTTAGGACCAGATATGGGAACTCCTGAGGTCCATGAAATGGAACCTCTGGGACCAGTGTGCCCCTTCCGCTGTCAGTGCCACATTCGAGTTGTCCAGTGCTCTGACTTGGGTGAGTAGGTTGTAGGTTCTCTTCACCTTCCTTGTTTATTTTATTCATGAGAATGGATTCTCTGAGAGGTTAGCATTTTCTCTTTTAATCTCTGCAATTCCAAATGCAAGAGACAATGCCATCTAATGAGGAGTAAAGGAAGCAGAGTAGGGTAGAAAAAGGAGCTTTCAGGTTAGGCAACATTTTTTCTTCTTTCTTGTTTAAGTCAGAGCACCATCACTTTGCAATCTTGGACAAATCACTTATCTTTCTGGGCTTCATGGCCCCCCATATTAAAAATAAACTTTTGAATAAAACAATATCTTATGTTCTGTGATTCCAGAGTGGTGGTTTATTTTAATTCTATGATTTGCTTTCATGGTGCATAGATATTCAGGAAACCTGGACGGTCTCTCTATTCTTGATTAACCCAGATAACAGAGTTTGAACATTACTAAATTGTGAAGTATGCTGTTATCAGAAGCAAAGCAAGTACCATTTTACAATAAAAGTATATCTGTCAGATACCAAAATACTCCCTTAATCTCTGGCTCTTAGTGTTGTCTTTACCCTTGGAACTATGTAATTCAGGTGTTTATATATTTTAGAAAGTTTCAAAGGAAATTTTTATAACTAAGTTATGATCTAAATATTCAATAGAATCATAGAACATATATATCTTTAGCCTTACACTCCATGTACAGTTTGATTTATCATCTTTTAGGAAAAATTTTGGCCTGGAAAATCCAAGAGCAATACACTCAAAGATAAATCTCAGAAAGTTTGTAGCACCAGTGGATGGGCCAAAGGGGAATGAATTTAGTTTACATGACAGCTAAAGTCACATTCTTTCTTCTTCTTTTTTTTGGTACATTTTCTTATTGGAAATAATAAAAAACAAAACAAAAACAACCTGCCATCACATATTTCCTTACGGAAGTAATCCCATAACATGGTAGGGCAGTACTTCCAGAAGCCCAGTGTTTACATAGAGCATACTTTCTAGCAATACTTGCAAAGAAAATTTTAAAAAGTTCCTTTAACTTCTACAGTTAGAATAAACTACAGACATGAACTCAGGGCAACATAAAGCATGTTATGTAGTAACAACTCAAAAACAAACACTTGCGATAATATATTCAATGCTGACATATATTGTGTAGATATTTTAAAAACCCCAAAAAAGTATATTATAAAGGCTTTCAAAAAGTGACAGGATTATTCCAATGGATACATTCATTCATTCTGCAAATATATTGAGAGCCCATAAAGAGTAAGGCTCTTTTTGAGGTCCTAGGGGTTAAGGAAGACAAATGTGGTCCCTGTTTTCTTATATTCTAATAGTAACGATTATTCTCTTTTGAATTGTATAGTCTCTATGAAGGAGATTAGATACTATCAAATTCTCCAGAAACTTTTGCAAGCATGGGGCAGAAAACTAATGAGTTCAAAAAAAAAAAAAAAAAAAAAATCTGAACCATCTGATGGGTTTACTAATTGTAAACTTTCTCTGAAGTTTCTAAAATGGCCAAGTCCTGAAGGAAGGTGATGCAAAGTTATTTCTCACTTTGCCTCTGAGGACAAGATTTAAAGGGTTCATCATTAATATCATGATATACAATCAATAGTCATATGCTGATAGTTTTCAGGAGGGAAGAGTTGGCCGGTCACTCAGTGAAATTTTATTTTTTTCCATAAATATAGTTTGACTTTGTTTGTATGATAAATAGTTCATAAAGTTTGACTGTGATGAAAACATTATGGGGTACTTTTTACGAATCTTTACCATGAAAAAGGCACAAGCCTATTGCTCAAAACTAAACAGAAAAATATCACTGTAGGAAACATCAAGTTCATTGACTTGGTAGTCTCATGGTACAGTTTTTGTTGTTATTGTTTTGTTTTTGTTTTGTTTTGGATGGGAAAGTTTTCTATAGCTATTTTTTTTCTAAGAGCCCAAAATGTTTATCATTCTTTTATAACACATAGGTTCACTGAATTTTATATAGTAACGATGTAGCTAAGTTTGTAATAATGATTGGTTTTTATGAACCATATTTAACTACTAAAACTGAGTTCCAATGAACAATGGGCTCATCCAATGTACTTTTCGTTTTTTATTAATTCTCAGATATATATCTAAATGTCAACAATTTTAATCATATAATTATAAAACAGAAAATATATTTCTTAGAGGAAAAGCAATCTACTTGTCTTTAAAAAAAAAAAACAAAAAACTCTCCTCACATTTTCCACTCATTATCTAACTCTTTCTCACTTTACCATCTTGGCAAGCTATTCAGAGCCTTGAAATCTTCATCTGTAGAAAAGTCACAGTCAGTCTTCGAGATCATATTATATATGTGACATACTTAGCTCATAATACAGGCTCAATACATTTTTTTAAATATAATGATTATGTAGAGTAAATGATAAAGAAAGGTAGAAAAAAGGAGAAATGGACCGCCTCATTCACAAAAAGGCAACACAGTTTATTTTATTCTTCCTTCTATGTTCTTTAGTGATCCGAGCATGTTACTTGAATTGTTTCAGTAAAGAAATATGCAGTGCACTTTGGGAAGGAAAATGCTTATCTGTATCTTAAGGATTACCCTTGCCACAGATTGTAATGAATGGAGAAAAGCTACAGTGGTGAAAGGACAATAGTCCTTGGACATATTATCTAAATAGTGCTTAATATAAAGAAATTTTCAAAAATAAATGTCTGAGTATTTTTGCCACTAAGAACTATTTCTGACAAAGCTCAAAAACAAAATTTTAAGTGGTCCTTTGAAATCTAAGTAAAACCTGTGAAGTTAAAATTGTGTAATTATTTCACGGGAAAATTTGAGGGCTTGGAAGGGCACACTGTTCTAGTGCCTGGTCCTAATTTATCAGTGTAGTATTATAATCATTTTTCTGGGGTATGAGAAATTGAGGAAATAAATATATAGCTCAGCCTGTCCAAGGAAATAATGAACTCTCCATAGATAGTAACCGCATTGTTTTGCTGAACTTGTTACAATTTAGGCTGTAATTTAATAAATTGATTAATTATTTTCATTGGAACCAGACTTTTATGTGACCATTATATTCGCTGCTTCTTTATCCTCTTAAAACAAAACATTGTTCACTTTTAATCAGAACATTTATAAAAGGTAACAATATTAAAATAAATGTAGAATTAGCAGATTCAGAAATCGATTCCTTATCTTAAAATAAACCCAGAGTGTAGTATATTGTCAAATCCTTTAAAAATGTCCTATTATTGATATTGTGATTGGATGTTCTCTTATATATGCTTGGTATTCAAAGAAAGACAGTTTCTCTTCCTTCTGTATTCTTTGTTAAGTCATTTATCATTGAATCCAATGCAGATTTCAGCTGCATACAGTACCCATATAGCTTTGCACTGGTAGGTCAAATGAGCCTAAACATCACTGATACATTTCTTATAAGCAAATTTCAAAAGAATTAAAACATCTTTTAAATTATTTAATAGTAAATGAACTTGAATTTTGCAGTAAACACTTTTGAATTCAAATTCTGCTTTACCATTGACTAGCTGTAACTTTGAAATTTCCATTGGCTAACTGGGAATATATCTTATTTCACTGGAGTAGAAATAGAAAATATATGTTAAAGTCCTTATCACAGTAACTGGTATATTCATCTTACCATTTCAGATAAAGTGAGCTAACAACATGAGGCTATTTCACATATTTTTCTTTCAAAATCGAGACTTTCTAATTAGTATGTGGGCTGTCAAGCTGGACACAAAATAGTGTCTCTTCCCTGCCCCCCAAGAAAAAGGGCCATATCATCTCCAAATGTAAAAACAGACATAAGTCAGAAAATCAAAGCAATTTGGTATTCTCCACACCAAATTCCATTGAACAAAGTTGATTTGGTTGAGTTGACAGCAATAAAACATTTAGCTATTTTATAATCATAGAATATATTCACAAATACCATCCTTAGACCTCTAGAGAAGGCTACAGAAGATGGGACACTTTTATTTTGCCATGTATAAGCATTACAAATAACTACTGGCTCTTAAAATTTACCTCATAATACAGAGACTATTTTAATTTTAAAAACCTCAGGAAATAAAGTATAGTCCTTTAAATTGCAATAGCTTTCTTCCTTTTTTTATTAGAGCAGTTATAGGTTTACAGAAAACTCTTGGAGAAAGTACAGAGCTCTCATATGCCTCCACTATATTAACACCTTGCATTAGAGTATTACTTTGTCACAGCTGATAAAACAATATTATTATAATTATACTCTTAACTATAGTCCAAAGTTTACACAAGAGTTCATTCTTTGCGCAGTTCTATGGGATTTTTTAAAGTGTTAAAAACATATATAAAACCTAAAATTTCCCATTTTATCCACTTTGATATATACAATTCAGTTGTGTTAATTACATTCACAATGTTGTACCACATCACCACCATCCATTACCAAAACTGTTCCATCACCCTGAACAGAAACTCTGTACTAATTCAGCACTAATTCTCCATTCCCCACCCCCATTCCCTGCCCTGGTAAACTGTATTATAGTTTCTGACTCTATAAATTTGCATATTCTACTTATTTAATATAAGTGAGCTCATACAATATCTATCCCTTTGTGTCTGGCTTATTTCATTCATCATGATATCTTCAGAATTCATCCGTGTAGTAGCCTATATCAAAAAACTTCATTCCTTTTTAAGACTGAGTAATATTCCATTGCATGTATATACCACATTTCGTTTAGTTATTCATCTACTGATGGGTTCTTGGGTTGCTTTCTTTGTTTTCCTTTTTAATCATTTTACTTGAAGTGGTGAAAATTTTGTTGTATTTATCACTTGGGAAATAGGCTATAACTTGTTTGTCAGGAGAAACTGAGTTTCCAAAAGCAAACCTGAAACATTAGACTTCTTCCATGAAATCGGCCCTGGAGAATTAATTAGGGCTATTTTGTAGAGGGTCAGACAGAATACTAGAAGCTCAGTTTCCTTCATAGTTTTTGTCTGGCTCTCCAGCAGCGGGGACATGGGGGTAACCCTAATTCAGAGTTCAAATGCATCAAAAGCCTGTCTCTAAGACCAGGTAAAGGAAGGAAGTTGGAAGACAGAGGTAAAGTTTATCTTTTCTTATTGTGTACAGTGTGTTGCCTAAATTAGCACTGGGTAGAAGATGGCAGATCCACAGATGATGCAAGTAAGGCTCAAATGTGACCCAAGTCGCCAAGGCTCCTGACTCAAGGGGTAAAGAGGAAGAAGGGAGTCAGAGAAGGCCAAAGGAAGTGTCTGCCTCCTTGACCTGACTGAGAACTGTCAGGAGGGAGACAGAGGCAGCTGTTTGAGATCTAGGCATTTTGCCATGCTAGGCTTTAGCTGTGATGCATTCTCCTTTGGCGCTCATTCCTAGCACAGGGGACAGGATGGGAATAGGTTAGCCGGAATATCAATTCCCTGAGTAAAAGAGGAAAATCAGAAGATCTTCTAATCTTAACTCTTCTCCTTAAAAAGAGTAGCAAGATTATATGCTTCCTTGAAAATAAAGATAATGAAGAATTATACCAGTTTGCAATCCAGCCAAAAAGAGGAGAGAAAGCCCTGTAGCCAAACTGTAACCATTAAGATTCAAAGAAACTTTGACTAAGTCTGCAGATGGCTTTTAGGCAACTTTTGCAGTTTATCCACTTTTGTGTGCCCACTCTAATCTGCATTTGCCTTGATTATTCTATTTAACTCAATATCTTTCATTGCCCATTTATACATCTGCCTTTTCCACTAGGAAGGCAAGGTGTTGATAATTTATCTTTCTAGAACCTCTGCCCAACAAAGTGTCTTATACTTGGTAGGCTCTCAAACATCAATAAATGCTTGATAAATGAATGAGTGAATGTATGCATGGCTTGTGGCTTAAATGAGTCGTAATTCTACAATATTCTTGAATCTACCAAGCTAGAAACTGGGAGCAAACATAGCTGACTGGGAATTAAAAGTCAATGAGCTATTATGACCCCTTTCTTCTTCCCTTTGAGGCCAACTATAGAACTAAGAAGCTTGAACCTTCCTTGAGTTTATTTGAAAAGATAATGGGATTAAAGGCAGAATCGTCCAGTTTTGGAGCTGAGTTTAACTGCTATCACAGTCCAAAGTTGTCACCTTTGAAGAGCGTATGCCTGCCTTGAGTAGAAAAGTTTTTTGGTGGGCCTGAGGCTCCTAAACATTATTTTAGTCACATGCGAAAAACTGAAGTGGATCACCATCATTCTCTTAATTTTGTTGAAGACAGAATTACATAAAATATTGTTGGAAATCACAAATAATAGATCTTGGAGTTTGGATACTTGCCACAGGGTGAAAAAGAAAGCATGATGTTTTAGGATGACCTGGCCCTTTCCCAACATGATGTTTACCAGAAAGCTGACATTTGCTAGCAGAACAATGTTTTTCATCACTAGGACAACCAGAAGAAAAATACATTTCTTATTAGCCTTTATTTCAGAAATGATTTTCTGATAATATTTTTAAGAGTTTTATTTACTTTAATAAATAAACCTATTTATTAAATCCTTTTACAGAATTTGTGAAAGCAAAGAAATAACTCATGCTAGCCTTGAAAATGTTGTATGTTAATGAAAAATTTAGAATTATATTATTAAAGGTTGCACATTGAAGAATAATTCAATTTAGTATGTCACTTTGCTCCTGTTAACCCAAAACGTGGTGGTTTAAAAAATAATTTTGTTTTACTCATGATTTGAGGATGAGGAAACGGGAGTGGCTCAGAAGGATGGTTTTCCTTTGGAGTCTCTGGTGCATTTGTGGTCAGATGTCAGCTGGGGTTGTGGTCATGGGAAAGACTAGCCTACGATAGACACCCATGGGAGTTCTTGTACATGTAAGCACTTGATACTGTTCTCGCCTGTGAGCTCAGCTCTGCAGTCATCTGGAAAGCCTCAGACGGCCTCTCCAGTATGGTGGTCTCAGGATAGACAGACTAACAGGGCACCCACAAATATCCAGGTGGACTCTGCATAACCTTTTCTGACCTAGCCTCAAAAGTCATGACTGTGTCGTTTCCTCCACATTCTATTAGTTCACAGTGGCATCATAAGGCCAGCCCAGATTAGAGAGGTGAGGATGGAAATTCAACTCCACCTCTTGATGTAGGCGAGACAAGGTTGTACTATCCAGCATACGGGATGGAAAATACAATTAATGCCATCTTTGGCAAATGTCATTTATCTACAAACTTATTTAGATTTATATACATTTCTAATGAAAAGTTTAGGCAGAAATTATATAATATATATTTATACAGAAGCTCCACAAATATTGCATATCCCTATGAAGACAAACTATTTAACAGTTAAAATCAATTATATTCAAATTATCTTACAAGTTAACTTCAGAGTTACTCAAAACTTCTACTTAAGATGTAAGTAAGGCATAGAGTCACATTTCTGTGACCTTGTTTCCACCACAGAACATATTCTTTGAAGCAAATTTTGCATGGCTAATTGGCATTTCATTTTAAAAGGTTAATGTCTTATTCCCTATGATTTGCTATGTCATTTTTATGAATAGCCATAGAATAGAATAACTGTTACCATAGAACACTGCCTGCTTTTACACTTTTTAAAAATTAATTTTAGTCCAAATAAACAATGTTTAATGGAAACAAAGATTTTAATCACCAACTAAATCCTTAGCTTTAGTACATTTCTACCTCAGTTTATAACATGCTTAGCATTTTCAGATGAGGAATTAGAAGCAGAAAGATGCTAAGTTAGTTACATGTTGGACTCATCTCTATTTAGTGGCCAAATTGGTTTTAACTCAGGACATTCTGACTCTAAAGATGATAATATTGACCCGATACAAAAATAAAAAGCATAATATAAAGAAAGACTGATATTTTACAGATTAACAAAAGAGAATAGCCTTTTCCACCATTAAAATAGTGTTATATCGACCAGGAACAGCTTTTCTTTTTTTTTGGGGGGGGGGGGGGGGGAATCTAATTATTTGTCAACTTGTGCTTACCAGAGTGGTTCCCATCCAATAGTGGAGCTTAGGAGGTAGCTCTTCAAAGCCCCTGATGGATACAGTAAGACCAGAAAATGACTGAGAAGGAAAACCAACCCAGGACCAAAAGTTTTACATGACAAATCTGTGTATGACATGCCTGCCCACCAAATTTCACTATGCAAGATAATATACATTATATATATTATATTGTACAGAAAAAATACAACCCCTCGTCACAGTTGTATAGACTAATAATCAGCAAGATAAGTACAGCTGGCCTGTTTCTTTTCCTTAGTCCTGGTAACTGAGGCCTTGCTGTGTACTGTGTTAGAGTTTTGTTATATTAGAGTTTTATTGAATCCCCACACGATTCAGAAATATGTAAGGAAACTCAGGTGCAGAAAGCTTATGCAATTTGATCAGTGATTTTTAAGGATCAAGTAGAAGAAGCAGGACTAAATTTCAAATGACAATTCTTATAGAAAGAAGTTATTATGGAAAAAGTTTAAAAGTACAAAATCTACAGTCTATGTTAAGGGAATCTTGTGCACCTACTACCCAGCTTCAACAATTATCTACCAATATCAATGTTTACCTATAAATGCCCACCCACCTTCCCTTTTCCATATTATTTGGAAGCAAATTCTCTGAAAGATAAAAACTCTTAAAAAACATAATCATACTAAAATCACTGTACCTGAAATTAACAATAATTTATTAATATCATCAAATAGCCACACAATGCATAAATTTTTAAGCATTTTATAAATATCATAAATGTTTTATTTTACAGTTTGTGTGACTTATCCAGATCAGGTATACACATTGCAATGGGTTAAATAGTTCCTAAACCTCTTTCAAACTATAGCTTCACCTACATTCTTTCATTTTCCCTTGGAATTTGTTACAGAAATAGAAATTTTGTTGATTTCTTCTCTTTAATGAACTTTAGCACATGCTTTTGACCTGTTTCTTGTAAATTCTTATAAATAGAGGCTTAATCAGATCCAAGATCAATTGTTTGCTTTTTTTTTTTCTCCTGTGCTGGCTCCCTGGTCTGTTTGCTTGTTGTTTTTGCTCATTGTTTGCAATCATTGTCTACTTGTTGTTTTTTGCCTGTTGTCTGCCTATTGTCTGCCCATTGTTTGTGGGCTTTTTTTCAGGAGGCACTGGGAATCTAACCTGGGACTTCCCGTGTGGGAGACAGGCTCTCAACTGCTTGAGCCACATCCATTTCCTGTTTGTTTATTCTTGACAATACTAATCCATGAGTGGGGGTTTGTTTTTTCCATGTACAGGCATATAACTGATCCTTCCCAGGAGAAGTATATGCCATGCAAAGAAACTTTTACCATGTGGGACAGAAAGGTAGTTTTTCTCAGACCCATATCAGACAAAAGGTGCCTCACAAACGTTATCAGTTTTCAGGTACAGAAAATGGGGTTGACTAAAATACTAAGCAATACATCATAAGCTTTTAAGTATGTAGCACATAAGGAGTTTGGAGGTGGGAGATCACTTTTACTGGGGTGGCCAGGACTAGTATTATAGAGGAGGTGAAAATTATGGATTAACTTTAAAGCATGGTTAAATGGATGTAGAAGGATATGGGCAGGTGGAGCATTCCACAACACATGAATTGTATGAACAAAAATACGTAGCTGGGAATGAGCACAGTGTGTTCAAGAGATAGTGTAGACCAGTATCTTTTAAAAATACTCATGATGTGCATAAATGGCACATTGAATAGTTCTGAAATGTTTCAAATTATCTTGGTCCTTGGTTCAATTTAGCCATGAGGTATACCTTGAGTAAGTCATTTAGCTTCTTTGGGTTTCAGTTACTTTACCTATAGAAAGAGAGGAGTTGACTAGCTTAGGTTCCCTGATTCCTGGGCAAAGTATAATTTTTTGAATGTTGAACAAGGTAGTTTCTTACTAAGGTCAAAACCAAACTAACCAAACAATAACCTGACAACTGCTATCATAATCATTTTTTAAAGAAGGTATATTTAAAAGTATAAGAGGAAATGGAAGCAGGATAAAAGAAAGGAAATGTGTCTTTTCTTGCATGGAAACACTAATTATCAAAGATTTGGCAGAACTCTACAACTTCTAATTGCATGCAATTAGTAAACTGACATTTCAGAAAATGGCAGTGATGACAACTATATAGTATAGTTAAATATCCTCCTACAAGGTAGCTGTTATGATGGTTTGCTGTTCATCACTGGAAACACATTGTCTTGTTATTTCTCTGTGAATTGTTTCTGCAGTGAGTCCTTAGAATATATTTATGTGTGATCAGAATCAACAACATTTTAATACACAAATTTATTAAGATAGCTTGTCACTGAATGGGGAACAGATTTTTTTTCATTATCAACAGAGCAATAGAATTGGAAACAAAATAAAATTCTTTGGAAATAGCTCAGAAGTAATTGATTCCAAATATAATATTTCTTTTAATGTTCATGGAAGAAATTAAGATAGGAAATATGGGTACTGAGATAGTTTACCAGTATATGGTTACTTATGACTCACAATCAGAAAGGTATCTTCCCAAAATTATAATTACATGTTGATTTAATATCTTTTCAGTTGAAAACTATAGATAGGTTATATTTTTATGAGGGTATGGGCAATTTATGTTTTATTCCAGGCTGTATCCTCAGGATATCATAAATTGGTCGTGCCTAGGAGGTATTCAAAAAGCTTTGTTGAATGAATGAAAGATCTTTAGTATTTCAGGTTTCAGTTATAATGGAGAAGTTGCTTCTACCAAAGATTGAAAAACATTTCAGATTTATGTCACATAATATTAAAATATAGAAATGATAAAGTTAACTTGAGTTCATAGAAAAGCCATCTTTTGCTTGGCATCCTGTATTATCATGGAACAAAGTCAATGGAAGAAAGGCAAAAACTATATTATTTAATATTTTCTCCATGAACATTTATAATGATGACTTATGCAAAATGCCATTGAATAAAAATGTTTCTTCCTTATACCTCTAGTTGAGTGACTATATGGCAACATTTCTTTATTACCATGAATCATTTGGTTATTAATATCTTATATATATAAACTAAGAACAGTAACTCAGACCTAAATCTAAAGTCTAAAAATAAAGTTTCATTAACAAATTTGGTTTGCTTTATTCTAATTAGTCACATATCCATTGATCATAAAAATATCAACTGGGGGAGCCGGAGTAACTCTGTGGTTGAGTGCCTGCCTCCCATGTACAAGGTCCCAGGTTCAATCACTGGCATATCCTTAAAAAAAAAAAAAAAAAAAAAAACAGCTAAAATTGAAAGTATTTTGTCATTCTGACTGAAACTGAAAGAATTGTTCTGCAGAAAGATTGAATAAATTTTCAAGTTTTTGACACAATAACTTAGTTACATGTTCATTTAAATTTAGCTGTTAAGTGTAGATTTGTAACAGCCTCAGGTTTAACAAAAAGCTCTTTGGATATTTGGTTAGAAGTCCCTCCATTGGCAGAATATTTAGGAGAGAAATGTATCAATTTACAAATCATTGATATTTAAAACTAATAAAAGGAATTACTCTTAAGAAAACACAACTTTATTTCAAGTTTAAATTAAAAGCAAAAAATAATTTGATCTCTTTGGAAAAGATAAAGCAAATATTTTAAACTACAATTGAGATAATTCTTAGAAGGAAAAAAATAAATTACTGGTAAAACTATCATTGCAACATTGATTTCTGTGTAAACATATCTTTTGTGATTTCGTAGTCTTGTGTCCATTTTCAACTGTCTTCGCATTCCTTTTATTCCCTGCTAGGTCTAGACAAAGTGCCAAAGGATCTTCCCTCTGACACAATACTGCTGGACCTGCAAAACAACAAAATAACTGAAATCAAAGATGGAGACTTTAAGAACCTGAAGAACCTTCAAGTAAGGACCTTATTTATCTATTTCCTTGTTTGTTTCTTTTGAGATGTAACAAGGCACGGCTCAAAGTAATTTTCAAAACAAAGCCTAGGTGAGGTCAAGTGTATTGTATGGTAATAAATAAGCACAGAGGTGGATATTCATTAAATTCTCTTTTTGCAGGTAGTGAGGAACAAAACATCCTATTCATTTTTTTTTTTTTTTTTTTTTTTTTACTGGGAGGTCCTAGGGATCGAACCCAGGTCCCTCCATATGGGAGACGGACACCCAACCATTTGAGCCACATCCACTCCACATCCTATTCATTAACCCCTAAAAAGGTCACCTGATTTTCTTGAGTATTTACTTTATAAATATAAATATTTATCTTCCCAACTACATTGTGCTTCAATAGTGGAACAAAAAGCAAAATGGTTTGATCTTAGTGGTATCTCATTTTATTTTATTTGTTTCATTTTTTTTATCATTCATTTTCTGAACGGTAAAAATGATCTAAAGGCTCAAAAATTGGCACCAAGAGGAAAAGGAATAATTATCCATGTTTTATTTAGTGAATATAATTCTATCCTCAATAAGATATTATATGTATGTACCTTGCTTTAAATTAAATAGCATGCATGCTGCTTCTGTATGTGCTTTAATGGCGATTTTCCCTTACCTCTACTGTATTATAATGTGATACTCACAGTCAACTAGTTAGGGTGTCAGCAGAAATCAGATGGTTCTCTCTATAGGGGCTCATGGAAGAGAATTTACTAAGGGGACTATTTACAAAGTGGTATGGGAACCACAAGGCATTGTGAAGCACCAAAGCTGTTATCACCCTAAGTCTGAATAAACAAGGGGGTCCCAGAGCCAGCTGAGGGGCTATTTTCCCACCTCCTGATTTTCTGTTAGGCTTTCCTGTGGCTGAATCTAGCTGGAGGCCAGGGGACTACAGTGTCTGGGTGATACCGGCAGAAGTCAGCCTCCCAGGACACTGAGAAGGGCAAAGAATGAAAATGACTAGTTGAGGGAGAGTTTGCTATGAATGGACAATGACCAACCCAATCATTAGGGTTAAGCCTTGTTAAGGAAGCTTTCTGTTAGAACGAATGAATTGTCTCTTCAATAGGGCACCAGAATTGTTAATTTTTTTTTTTTTCACCCAGTCCAATTAGTTCTCTACATGAGGGATGAGTGTTATATAGTTTTTCCCAAAAAAATATCAGAGCACATTTAGCATAAGTAAGCCAGACTTCAATGCCAAAAGGAAAGAATATAAATGTTTCCCTGTGTCTGTCTTCTATTCTGGTCAAGTGTTCAGTCCGGTCCTGGGCAATGCATTTTAAGAAGGATTTTAACCTTTGACCATCCTGATAAGGGTGATTATGGGAATAAAGGAAATGGAAATCGTATCCTACAGGCACAATTGAAGGAGAATGTGGATGTCTAAACTGAATGGAAAGGGTCACTAGAAGAATTATATTTATTTGCTTCAACACCAAAATGTTGGAATTATCTGAGCAAATGGAAATATTCAAGAAATATATTTGTGTTCAACATTAAAAAATAATAACTTTTAAAGAATTAGACTTTTCAGAAGATGGAGAGACTGTCATCGTGATGAGTGACCTATCTATGAAATTGAGTTCACAGCTCTTTTAATAAATGTCATAAAAATGCATTCTTCAGTTGGGATCATGAACATAATAAACTCTAAATTTATGCCTCTGTGTCTCTTCTAGTCATTGTGGAAAATAATTGAGGGGTATATTGTAAGAACTGGCAATAAAATAGTAAAATGTAAATATAAAAATAAACTATTTGGCTACTATTATATATTAGAATAAGAAATACAGATATAAGGGAAATAAAATAATATAAAATAAACTGGTTATAATATACTACACAATTAATATGATCAAGACAAGGTTTAGTTATGAACTTTCTGACAGCCAAGGTGAGAAAAGGCATAAACATTTATCCTTTAGAAGAAAATATACCAGATTTTGTAAGGAAGCAAAGATTTTTCTGTATTACTTTAAGATTACACATGGAACAGTTAATATAAATGATAGCATATAATAAAACATAGTCTATTTATTGAGGTTTCACACAGTATAAGAAAAATATGATGTAAATAGTGTTAGGGGCATGAAGTAAGAGAAAAATCAGACATTGTCATATTTCAGGTCACATGTTAGTGTTTTGAGACACTATGGGACAAAAGCATCTTGTAGAATTAGCAGAATTTTGAAAGGCAAGAGGAAATCAAAGGCATAAAAAAATAAATAACAGACAAATAAGGATACAAGCTTGTTAGACTGAAAGAAACAGACTGGGAACAACGGAATAGAAGGCTTGAGCTAAAGATCTCAATTCTTAGACAACGGGATCCATCTCCATTGATGGATCACACATATTGGGCCCCAGTCTTTACCTCCTCTCTTTCATGTTAACTTTCATAGTAATATTTCACTGGAAGAAAGCTGATAGGAATACCAACAAGGTTTGTCAGTGACCATTTAAAAAATCATTAGAATAAGATAAAAGAAGTGATAATAAAAACTGAATAACATTACTTTCAATAAATAACATTTTTTAAAAGCTTCCTTTTATTTTCATAAGTTTATCACAAAGATATTTTTTTAAGGAAGGAAAATTCTCTTTAATTCCAAGTTCTTGCATATTTAAGTGTAATCTGAATAATTTGCTTAAAACTTTTTATTTCCTTAAAGAAGAGATATCTAGTTCTGGGATGTTCTTGTTAAATCTGGCGTTTGTAACAATGTATTCTTTCTCTACCCAAGTCTTCTTCTAGGAACGTTTTTAGACAATCATTGTCTTGGTGCTGTCTTTACTTCTACTTCAAAGACTACGCCAGAATAGAGAGTTTATTAGAGCTTCCAACTGTTCAGAGGATGATAAACAGCTATTTTCTCTTACTCTTTCATTCATGGGTTATCAACATTATAATTTAAGCTAGGAAAAGCACAAATGAAAGAGAAGGAAGGGGAGAAATGAAATTCAGCAAGGATTAAAATAGAAAGGAGTTAAGGGGGAAAAAAAAAAGACTTCTTTTTTTCTCCTCCAATAATTTTATCAGTTTACCACTGTGTGGCTCATTGTAAGAGGTACATGTGGCGCAAGAGTAATTGTTTTATGCTTTTATATGGAAGAAAAACTATGTAATTATTCCATAAAATAATGGGAAAAATGAAGTATGGTATTGTCAACCCTCAAGATGATTCCTTTGAATGTAGCTTCTAAATCTAAGAACCTTCTTTTAAAATTAAAAATCAACAAAAATTGTCTAATGGTAAGCACTTGTTTAGCCATTATTATATATTAGGCACTGTTCTTAGTACTTTACATACATCAGCCTAGTTAATCGTTATAACCACTCTTATGAGACAGACACTCCTAGTATTCCCTCTATACAGATGAGGAAAAGCAGACACAGAGAGGTGAAGTTATTGCTCATAGTCACACAGGAAAGAAGAGCTCGGGCTGAGATCTAAACTCAGGAGCAGTCTGGTTCGAATCTGTATACTAACAATTGCCTATAAATATGATAGTAACTGTAAAAGCCTAGAACAATACCTGGCACAGTGTAAGCCCTACATAAGTGACTTTGGGGGAAAATGTACATCTTATTAAAACAGTCTGGTCTCAACTTTTTTTTTTTTCTTAACAACTTTATTTCAAATTCATAAAAATAAAAAATAAATAAATAAATAAATAAATAAAAAAAATAAAAGAACAGAAAAAGCAGCTGAACAAGTTATGGAAACATTACTCCTAAAACGTTCTTTTTTAGGCACTTTAATCTCATCTAATTCCAATCCATATGAATATGGTTACGCATTTTTTTCCCTCTTCTTCATTTTTTTTCGTTAATAAGGAGACTTTGGTTATGTCATTTAACTAATCTGTGTTCATCTGTGTATCTTTCTGAACACTAGAGGAACAACTGAGTTAGCAGGTGGAATTAGATAAGATAAAGTTGGTTTCAGCTTTTAACATAGATAAAGCAGATGTCCAGACCATGCTTAATACATTGAATTATATCTTGATTTGATTTCAGAATTTTCCTCCATGGATGGAATTGAGGACCTACTTTTTGTTTGTCATTCAGCATCTGCCATTTTGGAAGTCTTGTAATGATACAATTTGCCTCACCCTACTCTCCTCTGGTTCCTCTGATTTCTCTTTTTGCTTGTTAATGTCAATTTTCTATGGTCTTGAGCCATGCAGGTTTTGGATCTTTTTCTAATATTTGTTAGAATATCTTAGGATTTTGTATAAACTAACCTTATATCACTTAGGATTAGTTCAAAGATTATGCGACTTGTAATAAGATATTTTAATTAGTCAAATCATATAGACCCCATGGGGGTCTCAGAGGACCCATGGGTCCTCAGAAAACATTCCTGAATTCCTAAAACAAAATTCCCATTTACCTCTTATTCCAATTCCCATTTTGCCCCTCTGCATTCTCATATATTCTGCAATTTTCCAGACTTCTTTGCTAGTCTCATGAATAGAATGCATTAGGCACTTGTTTTATGTACATGGAAGGTTTTTTATTTAAAGTATTGCTGTTTTTGTTTGTTATCTTTAGACATTGGTCCTTGTCAACAACAAAATTAACAAAATCAGTCCTGGAGCATTTACACCTTTGGTGAAATTGGAACGACTATATTTGTCTAAGAATCATCTGAAGGAATTGCCAGAAAAAATGCCCAAAACTCTTCAGGAGCTGCGTGTCCACGAGAACGAAATCACCAAAATACGAAAAGCTGTTTTCACTGGACTGAACCAGATGATCGTCATAGGTACATGTATTCTTATAACTCTTAAGACCAGGATTCAAGGTTCACCTTAAAAAATTTCAAGTACGCTATAGCTTCAGAAAGGTAAATTAGCTATAGCCTACATGCATTAAGCCTGTCTGAATTACAGCAGCAAGTCCAAGAGAAATGAGGTTTTGCTTCTGTGCCTTACAAAATTTTTGTTCCTTATCCTTGAGCATCTGAGAAAGTGGAGAAAGCTCTAGGGCTGAGTAATCCACCACAAGTCAAAGATTCAGGATGGAATTAAGCAGTGTTTACAGATATTGGGGATACCTTTCCATTGAGAAGATTTGTTGTATTCTAAACATATGTTAAGTCTTTGGCTTAAAAATTATGTTGTCTTGCTATATTTGTGGTAAAAAATTGTAATTTTATGTTAGGTTTACAAAATACTAGATGTGAATTCTTTAACATCATTTTACAGCACCGTATGAAAGTAATAGCCCAAGCATAAGGTATGCTGTGCGATCACTTGCTTTTGTTGATTTCTGGGCATACCTGTGCATGCACCTTAGATAATTTTGCTGTTTACTGTTTTTGGTACTGCTATTTCTTTGTTTGGCTGTTTGGTGTTGACTTTAACAAGGGGATTTTTACCCCATTTTGCCACACTATGAGGAACATACAATGCCTCTTGCGTTTTTCATTCAAGTTGTTAGTAACCCAGCTTTCTGGTAGATTACTTGGTGTGACAGAAATTATTTGATTTGTAATATCCTAAAATTGTCCTTTAAAAGACTTGCACTGATTTCATTCACAGAACTGGGCACCAACCCGCTAAAGAGCTCAGGAATTGAAAACGGAGCCTTTCAAGGAATGAAGAAGCTCTCCTACATCCGCATTGCTGACACCAACATAACCTCCATCCCTCAAGGTGACAGAAGAATTTCCACAGCACTGTGAAAATCTAAATCCAAAGGCTTTGACATTAAAAAAAAAATTCTTTTTTCAGGAAATTTGAATTATGGCTCGAATGGCCAACTTTATTTCCAGTAAATTCTCTAACCCGGGAAGTGTTTCTGCCGAGCCTGAGTGACCACCAGATGATCCAGGCTCCCAGGAGAGTGGCTGGACTCCTTTACTTACAAAGGCACTTCTAAGATATAACTTAATGTCAAACAATGTTTACATTATAGAATTGTGATATCACAAAGAAAAAAAGCACAGTTTAAAAAAGTGGAGTGCTCTATTTCTACTTTGCAAAAAGGAAACAAAGATATATGAAAGTACCTCTGAAATTGAGCCAATTTTTACTTCGGGTCACCAATCCCTTAGTGAATTCCTTTTCATCTTAGGGCATTCCAGTCATTGCTAATCGAAGAAGAGGAGCCACAGTGGCCACCACTCTTATTTAATGGTGGTGCTTGTGTGTTTGCACTTAGGAGTGTGGATTTGGGAGTCATTTTACTTGCACTCATTGCCTCGATTTCTTTATCTGTAAAGTGGAATAAGTTAGTGTCTACCTCATTTGGTTTTTTAAAATTTTTTTAATTATTTAGAGAATTGTCTGGCATGTAGATAAGTAGTGGATTAATATTACCTCCTAATATCCATTAGAAATGTTTTGAACACTCACTTAGGAAATGCAACACTAAAGATAGGCCAGTGAATAAGATATAAGCCTGCCTTCAAGGAGTTTACAGTCTACAGCAAAGCCGACAAGTAAAGGCAATCCCCACATAGTATAAGTGTTGTCTTGGGGGTAGGTTCACAGTGGGAAAAGATACCAGAAAGAAGTCTTTGAGAAGCATGAAATACTTTTCATCCATCCATTAGAAATTCCTCTAATTTGCACATTTTCCCTGCCCCAGATTTTTCAGTCTCACAAAAGCCTCTCTACATTTTCTAGTTCTTAATCTGCCCTTTTCTCCACTTAATATCTTTTTCTTAGACTGAATATAAAATGTAGGTAATTGGTACTTTTTGGCTGCAGAGGGTCCTTTGATGTCTTAATTCATAATAGCAATGACTGGTGGTGACAGATAGTAGGTAGGTGAATAGATAGATAGATAGATAGATAGATGATAGACAGATGATAGACAGATGGATAGAAACTGATTTCTAGCTTATAAAGCACTTTCATGTTGAGTCTCTAATGTTCTGCATGTTTTAACAAGTGATCTTTTTTTTATTGCCAGTATAGTGATTTTGTATGCATAAACATATGCATATATATATGATATATAAAAATATGTACATATATATTTCATATATATATGAAAGAATAAGGGGTAGGTAGTATTACTTTCTATATTTCATAGATGATGACACATGATCAAATATGAAATCTCTTCCCCAAAGCCATCTAGCTGTAGGAGGTGAAGGAGCTGGAATTTAAAACCAATGTCTTTTCCACTACTTCACTCTACCAGATTACTTACATTAAGCACAGTGTTTGATTTTGCTGTCCCCTTTAATGCATCTGCCAATTTATCCATTAGTAACATACTTCATCATTTAGTGATCTGTTTTCCAATATGTCCTTGTCTTCTCTCTCTCTCCTGAGTTTTCTTTGTCATCGTCTCTAGCTTGCTTTTATTACCTACCAGTTAATAATATAAAATTACAATACAATATATTGAATCTTATTGAGTGCTAGGTATTGTGTTAAATGCTTTTCATAGATTCTTTTATATGATTTCCAAAACATCCTTATATAGTAGGTTTTATCATTCCCTGTTACATGAGTGAGAAAAATGAGGTTTAAGGAGATGAAGTAAATTGTAGTCAAGGTCTCAGAGCTAGGAAGTGGTAGAACTGGCATCGTGCTGGGCTGATAGCAGAGCTCATGTGTTTAACCATTTCACTCTACTGCCTTCTTAAATCCACCCTTCTCTGTATATTTATGCCTATCTAATATATGGACCACCTTTTCTGGGCTGGAAACCATATGCCTGAATATCACCAATGTCCCAGTGAGTATTAATTTCCACATGCTCTCTCCAATCCTTCATGAAAATGGAAAGGCAATAGAGGATAGCATAGAGATTTAAATTAGACTAGGTTCTCCAGAGAAACAGAACCAACAGGATTTATGTGTATATATATGTATGTGTGTATATATATACATATATATGTGTGATATATATAAAGAAATTCATTTTAAGGAATTGACTCACCTCATTGCAGGGGCTGGCAAGTCTGAAATTCGTATGGGAGTCTCATGGGTTGGAAACTTGGAGAGGTGTGACTGTTGCAATCTTGAGGCAGAAATTCTTCTCAGAGAAGCCTCAATGTTTTACTCTTAAGGCCTTCGGCTGATTGGATTAGGCCCACCCACATTATCCAGGGTAATCACCTTTACTTAAAGTCACCTGAATGTAGAAGTTAATCACTTCTACAAGATACCTTCATAGGGACTTCTAGGCCAGTGTTTGACCACACAACTAGACACCATACCCTAGCTGGTTGTCACATTAACCATCAAAGGTTATAACATCACACTCCAGTGTTGCAATCTTGAGGAGAGACCTGACTTGGCCATTTAGTTGCTGTGTAACTTTAGGCTAATTATTCAATATCTCCAAAACCTCAGGGTTTTTTGTTTGCTTTTTAAACTTGTAAAATAGAGGTATTATGGATTCCTATATTCTAGAATTTTGTGAGGATTTATAAACATAAGGCTTATAATGTAAACACACAGTACTATGCCCAAGATAAGCTCTCAATATATTTAACTTAAAAGAGGAAAAAAAAAAAAAAAAAAGCTAGAGAACAGGTTCTTTGGCTAAATGCCACAGTGGCAAAGGTTTTTTCATCAATTTGCCTACCTCTTTGTCATATGGCAAATATTTTATTTATAGTATTCACAGTGACACTTCCACTTAGCTATGACATTCCTGTTGGGAAACTGACACTTCATAAGGGGAAATATTTAGAAGCCTTATGTAAGGCTGATGGATGTGATGATAATCGGTGAAGCAGAGGCACTAATGTTTTTTAATTTATTTTTCAGCTTTTTGGGGTCATAGGGAAGGAAGGATTCATATTCAATTTACTTTGTCAAATATGCAGTTACTTTATTTATGGGAGTATTAGAAGAATTCACATCTATTTATTCTCAGGAGAATCAAGTGGTTGAAATTCCTAATTTTCAGAGTGACTGTTCCTCAGATTTATACATAAGAATAATACAAGTGTTTTTTTCATTTCCTCCAGTTAAGAACAGACTGTTTTGGCCATCTGCATATTATAGTCCCTTCTCAGGAACCAGATAACCTACAAAATTGTAACTACTTTGAATCACTCTTTCCTCATCCATGAAGGGAGTTAATGACAAATAATTTGCACACTGAGAAAATTAAGTGAGTTAAGTTATAAAACATGCCAAGCTAAGTATCTGGCATATAATAGATATACAACAAATAGAAGTTCCTTTCCTTACCATCTCTCCAACAAAACATATTGCCATAGAGAAACTAATAACCATTTCAATAAACAGTATACTAAACTTTTACATTAGGTTCTATCAGAAGAATTTGGTGAGATTTAATGAAAGTTTCAGGCCAAAAGTAACCTGTGATTTTCCTATTTTGTATCCTTATGGACAATAACCAAGATTTTGAGCTAATCAGATGTCAGTTATACATGTAACCAATTTCTTATTTTCTTTGTAGTTTTTGCATTCCTTGTAAGTGGAACAATACGCTGCTTAAGAAGCTATATAAAAACATGATATATCCTCAGATGGCAGAAGGAAATGAAAATAAAATATTTAAACTTTTATATTTACATTACTAAATCTTTGGAAATTATAGACATTCTAGAAGTACTGCCCAGAGATTTAGTGGGCACTTTGGTTTTAAAATTATCTCCCCAGGTGTCTACATATGGCAGATCACTTGATTATAAGCCTTTGCACTTCTTTTTAAAAAAGAAGTCCTTATTTAAAAGCTCTAAGTAAGCTTTAGCTATTTCCTCAGATCCGAGTGGCAGAGGCACTTGATGTGTTCATGGAAAACTCAATTTGGGGCCACAACCTGCACAGTGTATCAGTGTAAGTTATTTATGATGCTTATTAATGGATTTCCTGCTTATGTAGGTTTAACTTATAAGTAGCCTCTTTATTATAGTTCAAGTGCTCATCTCCCCATTTCAGAGTTTTTATCTTTGATCAGTGGCAGTATTCGCTCATTAAACAGGTGGAAGGATCTAATGAGATTCAGGGTTTGAGTGTGAATGCTACAATTTCATCCTAGCAATTGCTAGGACAAAAATTTACTACAATAGAAACATGGGTTCATGTTATTGTTGAAGTCAATCTGGGAGAAAAGTATCAAGGGCTCACTCTACTTCAAAAAACATGAATTATTACAGACAGGATTGAAGAAAAATATGGAAGTCTGTATTAGATTCTTTACAACATAATGTCTTTTATAAAATTAATGGTGTTTGCCCTTATTAGGACATTTTGCATTCTATAATTAAAGTGTTTATTAGCATCTTGTATTTCCACATCCCAGGTCTTCCTGCTTCCCTTACTGAATTACATCTTGACGGCAACAAAATCACCAAAGTTGATGCAGCTAGCCTGAAAGGACTGAATAATTTGGCTAAGTAATAATGTTTTATGACATTCTTTTAGTACAATGGCTAAGTATATTGGTCTCTACATGCTCATAATTTGAAACATGCTGACAGATTTTTAACTGTAACACCTTTAACTTGTTGTAGTTGTTTCTAACAACCTCAAACATCAAGATTGTCCAAATATTTCTTGAAAAAATTCAATGAAGTAGCACACCAACCCAAAACCTCCAAGATGAGCCACCTATTTTATGACTACCATATTGTTTTTAGGTTAATTGGGATATAGCTGATGTACAAAGTGTTTGATTAAATCATTATGCTTATTCAGTATATTCTAGCAGTCAAACAGAAAGTAAATTATAACAGAGTATCCAGAACTTGAAAATGTGTTAAAAATTAAAGCTAAATTAGAGACATGGAAATAATGGCAATCCCACAGAATATTATTAGAATAGTTATGATGAGAGTCTCTAAATGCCTATTCTCAGCAGAATTTAAAATAAAATGTCTCTGAACATTTATTGTGGGTCAAAAAAGAAACTCATTTCTTCTGGTCCTTCTTAACTTTGTTCTCCCTTTATAAATAATCACTAACGCCTATCCTATTTTCTAGAGTTGCAATCTAATTAAGTAATAAGAGGAGAATGCTGGCAAAACTTTGTCAGTTGCCTTCAAGGAACACCCTGTTCTTGACCCACACATGTTGCTGAATGTTCCTACAGAGCATCACAGTATTGTGCCAAATTGGCTCATCTTATTTTCGTATATAAGTTACATGGTATATAAATAAATATAAAGTATATCCTTGTATCTTTGAGAAATACTTAATACCAGATGGAAGAATAATGCAGCTTTTTCCACTTGTGTTGTTATTTTCCAATGATCCAGTGGATGGTGAGGCCTGATGGTGAGACTAAGCATGCCATTCTAGCTATAACAAATTCCTCTGGTGTCTCAAATAATAAGAAACCCTTCATCTAAGGTTATTTAAACTACAGTCTCTAATATAGAAAACATTTTTCATAACAATGGTATTATATATAATCTAACTGTCTTTTTTAGGTCCCTCTAGCTGTAGAAAAATGTAAGCAGATAAGTTAGTTGCATTGCTTATTCTGTAGAACTGTCTTTAGAATACAAATGATGATGATGATGAAAGGATAAACAATATTCTAAAGTTCTAAAATATATTAAATTATTCAAAGTATTTGTGCCTTTTTAGAAAAAAAGTTGATTTTACCCAGAAATTGGTAAGGAGGTTTTGACATTCTGTACTGTAGTATTGACATTACACGCTTTATATCAAAGAGAAGCATAAAGAGCTAATAGACTTCTAAAAAGCTAATAGAAATTCAGATTTCTTTCCAAGTGGATTTTTGAATTCCACTCATTAAATTAGAGCAGATTGCCTCATTGGCCAGGCAAACTTTTTCAACTCCTGAATTTATCTAACACATTTCTTTTTGGAATCAAATCCAGAGAAATATGTCTATTAAATCATCAAATCCTTACGTTGTTTGCTCCTCACTGATTTTGGAACATGAGAAGTATTTTGGTGCCAAAAATCAAAACTGTGCAAAGAAGAAAGCAGCAGTCACTGATGCCATAACCCTGTTGCAGGACAATTGTTCCAATTGATAATTAGGAACAAGTAGAGAGAAAATAGTATCTGCTCCTCTTCCAAATGACAAATAGACAATTGTTTGGTTTCCAAAGTGAACTAAAGACTATTCCTTTTAGTTCTCTCTCAAATGCATTGATTGTATTCATTATACATAAGAACAAGTTCAACAGCTCTTTACTGAGCATGTGAGTTCTGGATACACCACAAGACAGTCACTATTCTCAAGAAACTTACATTCACCATGGAGAAGTCCTGAAGTACACAGCCCTTTAAGACACAGCCCCTTAAGTTTTAAAGGGGGATGACAACAGGACGGTCTATGAGCATTTAGGAGGGGCACCTACCCAGTCTGTAGTGTCTGAGGAGTCTCAGAGAAACCGACTGAGCTGAGACCTTATGAGTAAATGGACTCTATCTGCACTCTGAGGGCTTGGAAAAAGTACCCCAGGCAGACAGAACAGAAGGTGCAAAATCACAAAACGTACTTTGTATTTTGGCTTGATTCACACACCGCTTATAACAAAGGCATCCATGTGCAGTGTATGGATTAATGTTTTCTGTTGCAGATTGGGACTGAGTTTCAACAGCATCTCTGCCGTCGACAACGGCTCTCTGTCCAACGCACCTCATTTGAGGGAGCTTCACTTGGATAACAATAAACTCATAAGAGTGCCTGCTGGGTTGGCGGAGCATAAGTATATCCAGGTAATAAGGTGTCCCTAAATATGGTGAAGAATATCCAGAGAGCAAACCTTTCCTGCTGGGATACTAGGAGGCAGGAAACTCTGCTTAGATATCATTTTTCAGAGAGGTATTTTGATGTTTCTACATAAATATTAATTCTGGTTTTGTGGAAAGCATGTTTAAAATATTAATCTTTTTTTTTTAAAAAGAGGATTATTGGCTTATACTTAATATAATGCTTGCTGCCAACATGTAACATCTTTTATGAAGCTTCAAGTCTCAAATCAACATAACTAGTCAGGAGTGGTTTGACAAAATGATCTCCATAATGTATGATACATTGATATGGGATAAAATAGTTTAAACTTTTAACTTCGGCAGATGTCATATATCTCAAAAGGGAATGGTTGGTTAATAGTGTGGCTGAATTTATAGAAATTATCAAGGTATAATACATGTTAGAAATTACTTATAGAAATTATCAAGATATAATACATTAATACATATAAGATATGATTCAGTGGTCCACTGTGGTAATAGAGCTTTGAAATATGTCAATCTATAAATGTAAGGTATGTTTATTAGTTTAAATAGTGACAACAATTCCATTAATAGTAAGAATCCAATAATTACTTTGAAGAAATAAAAAGTTATTCAATTTTTAAAATAGTACAATTATCAATAAGTATTTTATTTCTTAATTCTTAACTAAGTTTTCAGGGTAATTTTAAAGGCTATATTTAGATTTTGTTTATTGGGAAATTTATAGAAGTACTTAATTCTATCATTGTGATTCGGAAATTATTTTTTAACGCCGTCATATAGGTAAAATCATTTTATTAAGTTGCTTTTTTGGTAATTTAGTATCTAGGCTCCTTTGCCTGGGGTTCAAGCTAGAACCATATTTATTTCTGCTGTCAACAATGTCAATCAATTCCTGATCTCTTTCCTTTTGAGTTGTGACTAAAGCTCCAAATCGAATTCATCTACCAAAATTTACATTAGCTAGATCTCATTAGTTTCTGAATTATATGAGTGAAGATGAAATTTAAAGACATTTTATTTCATGCTGTTTATTCCCAGTGAGTATTTTGGTGAGTAGGCAGGGTTCAAAGACACAAGTAAAATCAGCATGTTTTAAAGACCTCGTAAGAGAAGCCGTTATGGTCATTATTACTGTTGTTTTGATCTCAGCATAATCATTTTCAGCCTCTGGAGCAATATTTTTCAAATTTCAGGACACATAAGTAGGTTCATGAAATTAGTTTAATGGATTCATTAGCAACATCTAAAGACTGGAGTGGAGGGGATAGAATAAAATGATATAACATAGGGAAGGAGAAAGAAGGGGGAGGGAGGGAAAGGAAGGAGAGGAGAGGAGAGGAAGATCAAGAGTCAGAGTAACTATTTCATAAAAATTTTGTTTCATACACACAAGTATATAGCTTCACTATATATTGTGTTTCTTATTATGGGTCACAGAGAATAAAAGTACAAAACCTGCTATTCTGGAGTATATGTTGAATCTCAGCAAACCTCATGGGCGTTTGCACAGGTCCCATGTTCAGAAGTATCTTGTGCTTGGTTTAATGTTCTGTTGTCATTACCTTTAAATACTTCATAATGTTTTAACAAGAGGCTCCACATTTTTTTTTTTTTTTTGACCCTAATTTGGCCCTAATTGGCTCTGCAAATTTGGTCACTTTTCCATCTCTAGTTGACTACCCTGGTATCCATTGTACTTTATTTCCCAGAGGCTCCAAGACATCTCACCTACTCTATTTTCCTTTATTTTTTTTTTCATTTCTTTTTTAATTTTAGGCATACCATTGAATGAATTTTAATAAAATTATGTAGTTGTACAAACCTCACCCTAATCCAGTTTTAAGTGTTTTTCTCATTCCAAAAGTATCCCTCTTACCCAATTGTAGTCAGTTCTTACTCTCATCCCCACCCACGGGGCATCATTAATCTGTTCTTTGTCTCTATATATTTGCCTTTTCTGGACATTCTCTATAAATAGAATGGCATATTATTTACCAATAATAATGGCACACTACAATATGTGTCTTTTGTGTTTTTAGCCTAATGATTTTGAGATTCACCCATATTGTAGTGTGCCATTATTATTAGTAAATAGTATGTCATTGTATGGATATAGATATTTGTTCAGCAGTTGATGGATATTTGCATATTTCCAGTTTTTGTCCATTATGAGTAATGCTCTGATGAATATTTACATGAGTATTTGTGTGAATATGCATTTTAATTTTTCTCTATCTGATAACCAGGATGGAATTGCAGAGTCATGGAGCAAATGTATGTTTAATTTTTAAGAAACTGTCAAATGGAAAATACCATTTGACATTCCCACCAGCAGGGCATGATATTTCTAGTTTCTCCACATCCTCACCAACACTTATTGTCTGTCTCTTTTATTAAAGCCATCTTATCTGTGTGTAGTAGTTTCTCGTGTTTTTCATTTGCATTTGCCTAATGACTAATAGTATTGACTATTTGTTCATATGCTTGTTAATCATTTCGCACATCTTCTTTTGTGAAATGTCTTTTCAAGTCTTTGGGTCATTTTTAATTGAGTTATTCATTTTCTCATTTCTGAGTTATAAGAGTTCTCTCTATATGCTGGATACAAATCCTTTATTAGATATATGAATTGTGACTATATTTCCCCAGGCAGTAGTTTATCCTTTCATTTTCTTAATGATATCATTACCATTAAGAAATGTTAATTTTGATTAACTCCAATTTGTCTTTTTTTTTTTTTAATGTATCATGCTTTTGGTGTTGTCTCTCAGAACTCTTTGCCAAACTTCTAAAAATTTTATACTTTCAACTCTTACATTTAGGTCTATAATCCATGTTTTAGTTAATCAGTATTCGGTGTGATCTAATTGATCTTTTTGCACTTGAATATCTGATTGTCTTAGCACCAATTGTCGAAAAGACCATCCTTTCTCCAAATGAATTGCCTTGCACCTTTGTTGACCATAAACGCCAGGATTTACTTCTGTACACTCAATTCTATTGCATTGATCTATGTTTACCCTTATGCCAGTAACACACATTTTTATTATTGTAGCTTTTACTTCAGTTTTGAAATTGGGAAATGTATGTCCTCCAACTTTAAAAATGGCTATTCTGGATCCTTTGTATTTCCATATAAATTTCAGGATCAGCTTTTTCATTTCTGAAAAATATATATATGTATATAGGCTGGTAGGATTTTGATACTGATCATATTGAATCTATAGATGAGTTTGAGGAGAACTGCCATTTTAACAATACGGAGTCTGTCTATTCACAATCATGGAATAACTCTCTATTTAGATCTTCTTAAATTTCTCTAAGCAATTTTTTGTCACTCTCAGTACACAAGACTTGAGATTCTTTTGTTAAATTTATTCCTAAGTATTTAATTCTTATGAATGAATGGTTTTCTTAATTTCATTTTTGGATGGTCTATTGCTCTTATATAGAAATACAGTTGTTATCTGTATATTGGGTTTCTATCCTGCGACCCTAATGAACTTGTTTTTAATTGTAGTATTTTTTGTGGATTCCTTGTTATTATCTATATACAAGATCACATCATCTTTAAACAGAGATAAATTTACTTCCTTTTTCCACATGGATCCCTTTAATTTCTTTTCCTCTTCTCATTGAACTGGCTAAAATCACCAATAAAGGTGATTGGTGAGATCGAACATCTTGCCTGGCTCCC
Organism: Tolypeutes matacus; assembly: GCA_026826555.1. Lineage (NCBI taxonomy): Eukaryota > Metazoa > Chordata > Mammalia > Cingulata > Chlamyphoridae > Tolypeutes > Tolypeutes matacus. The sequence continues at coordinate 23,948,784 of JAKSZT010036119.1, read as the reverse complement.
TATTTTGTGAGTGGGAGGGGCAGGTATTCTGTCTTATGTAATTAAATAAGATGTTAGTTGTAGGTTTCTGTAGCTGCCCTTTACCAAGTTGAGGAAGTTCCCTTCTGTTCTTCCTTTATTGAAAGCTTTTTATAAACGTGCACTGGATTTTTAAAAAATGTTTTTTCTGCATCTATCAAAATGATCACATGGTTTCTGTTTTTTATTATATTAATATGGCCTGTTACATTGATTCATTTTCAGATGTTAAACCAACTTTGAATCCTTGGAATAGATCCTGCTTGGCCATAGTGTGTAATCCTTTTGGATGTTGTGGGATTCAGTTTGCTAATGTTTTTGTATGTTTATGAGAGATATTGAGCTGTAGTTTTTTTTTCTTATCAAGGTTTTAGCTGGCTTTTGTATTAGATTAATACTGACCTCATAGAATTAGTTGGCAATTCACTTTGCTTTTTCATACCTACTAATGCTAGTTTTATGTCCTGACATTTTTTTCTCTCACCTTCAAAATTGGCCATAAATTCTCACCAAGCACCCTTTCTTGTTAAATATTGATAGGAAATAGAGGATGAGAAATTCCAGAAAAGAAATTTTCAACATTTAAGAATAATAAAAAAAAAACCTCATAGGTATTGTCTTGACTCTGTTATCCCTCATTTCTCTACATATATGACATATTTTATTTACCTTCTAAGCCTCCCCCCCCACCTTTTTTTTGAGGTACGGGGGCTGGGGATTGAACCTGGGACCTCATATGTGGGAAGCTGGCACTCAACCCCTGAGCCACATCAGCTTCTTTTGAGTTGGCTTTTTCTTTTGTTTTGCTTGTTGTCTGTGTTTATTTTTTCAGGAGGCACCAGGAACCAAATCCAGGACCTCCCATGTGGGGGGCAGGCACTCAACCACTTGAGCCACATCCTTTCCCATAAAACTTTTTTTTTTTTTTTTATTGTGGGTAAAAATCAAATTTTTCACAATACATACCAATATCTGTAAAATGATATATAAATATGTATGCCTATATGTGCATTTGCTTACAAAAATGTTATTTATATAAAAGCTTTTTTTTAATGAATGTATTTTTCATTAACATATGGGCATGGATGTTCTTTGATGGAGTAATAGTTCAAGTCTTTTAAAGAAGTGTCTTATAGAGAGTTTACTAGTTCACTTAAGAAAATGTTGATTCAGCATTATAATCTGGCCTTGGCTGTATGATCTTGTGCAAGTTACTTCTTGGACTTCAGAATTTACATATGCTAAATGGGAGTCAAAATTCATTTCTAAATTCCTTTTTTTCAGTCTGAAATTTAGTGACCCTAAGAAAACCTATGCTCAAACTACCACTATCATAAATATAATCATAAAGTACATTTCAGGAAAAAAAAATCTAATAAACTATAGCATGATATTTGTAGGGTACAAATTTACGACATAGAATAAATTTTTGTTAACTCTTTCTAAATCAATTTATTCCAAACTCCATAATACTCAAGTATTTCTTGGAGTTTGGGGTTCTTTATTTTGTTTCCAATATTGTATAATTTCCCTTATTTTTCACTAAACACATTATTTCCCCCATTCTATATAATTTCATTAAGAGGCCCAGTGTTTTAATTCTGCCCTGCAAACATAATATTCCATGTAGAACTGACATGTGAAACAACCACTGATTCATTTATTTATTCATTCATTCAACACATATTTGTTGAATGCCTGGTCTCTTCCACCAGACATTGGAGAGACAGACATGAACAAAACCAAACAGGTTTCTGCCTTCATGGAGCTTTTATTCTGTGGAAGAAAAAAGACAATAGCCAAATAACTAAGTGAATAAATAATATGTTTGTTAGTGATTCTTGGTTCAGTGAATAACAGAATGAGATAGTCAGGGAAGGATTCTCTCTTAAGTGGAGATGAATTACATAAGGCAGAGGCTTTGCAGAATTTTGGGAGAAAATCATTCCAAATTGAAGAAACCGTATGTACCAACCTGAGTAGGGACCATGTTTTGTGTATTAGGGAAACAGAAAGTAGGCCAGCATGATTGGATTGAACAGTGAGTGGAGATGAGTCAGAGCAAAAGGATGTCAGTTCATGTAGGACTTGCAACCCCAATAGATAATGAGATTTTATTCTGAGTGAGATGGGAAGCCACTGAAAGGTGAAGGCAAGGAAGCTATAAAATTTAACTTACTTTTTAAAAGAATTGCTTTGGGGGCAAAAAGGAAAAAAAATAGACTTTAGAAACAAAAATGAGTAAACAGAAAGAACAATCAGGGCTACTGAAACAACCCAAGCAAGAGATGATGGGGCTTGGGTAAGGTTGTAAGAGTGAACATGGGGAAAAGAGACCGCATTCTGGTTACCTTCTGAAGTCTGAGCCAGTAGGATTTGTTTATGGTAGGATATAGAATGTGAGAGAAAGGAGGGGTCAAGGATAATGACAAGGTTTTTAGTGAGAGCATCTGCAAAGATCGAGATGTCATTTACTGAGACGGGGTAGCATAAGAAAGGGAAAAGTAAATTTGGAAAGGAAGAATAAAATAAAATATTTGGTTTGAGAGAGGTTAAGGTATTGAAACTGAAGGTAGGAATATTTTTTAAAAAATAAAGTATTTATATGAAATGTCTCAATATATTTAGAGAAAAATAATCATTTTCAATTATTCCATGCTGCAGGTTGTCTACCTTCATAACAACAATATTTCTGCAGTTGGATCTAATGACTTCTGCCCACCTGGATACAACACCAAAAAGGCTTCTTACTCAGGTGTGAGCCTTTTCAGCAACCCAGTCCCGTACTGGGAGATCCAGCCAGCCACCTTCCGATGTGTCTATGTGCGCTCTGCCATTCAGCTCGGAAACTACAAGTAACTCCCAAGAAAGCCCTCAATTTTATAGCCCGGCAAAATCCCATTAATGTCACTGCTAAAGAGAAATGAAAGCTAGATACTGGAAACTAACTGCAATGTGGATGTTTTCCCCACATGACTTATTTTGCATCAAGCCAAATATACAGTTGAAATAATTGCCTAATAAAAAAAATTATTTTGCCTGCCATTTTCAGAATCCTTTTTTGGAGTTTTTGTTGATGTTAACTGAGCTACTACAAATATTCTTATATCACTAAATGTAAAATTTGGAGTGAATATGTATATGTCAACAATTTGTTAAAGCTGTTTTATTTTTAATTTTCAGAAGGAATCAAATAAAAGAATATCAATATTATATAATTTATAGGGCAGTTAGCTCCTCTGACATAGAGTCAAACATAAACCCTAGCTCTGTATTAATCTCCATTATTACTGATAAAGCCTCATTTGAATGTGTGAATTCAATACACGCTATATTAATTTTTTACTAATGTCATTATTTTGGAAATAAATAAATTCAAAAGTACATTCAAAATTACTATTGCATCAAAGCTTGATTGTAAGTCTTCCTCAACTCAGTTGTCTGAAGAGAGTGGACATTACTTCATTGACAAGAACAACATATCTTTTCAAGTCCTTGGCCATTTCTTCTACCCCTGTCCTTTAACTTTTGAGTATGGTAACTTATATTCTCTATGTTCAGTGTTAAGAGTGTAAAGGACCAATGAAGTCATTCTCTTTTATTTTTTTATGATTGGTCTAGAGTACTGATCTTTTCAATGACTATTTCAATTTTAAAATTATTAATGTGTATACTCAGGCTGCCTTTCTGAGCATTTCAGCAGTTACCAGATATATTGGAAGTAATGATTGTCTTTAATTAAACCACCAATTTTATAATTTTTTTGATGGGATTTAGATACAGCTTTCAGAACAGATCTTTTAAGAATATTGGAAATGGGCTGATTTAGGGAGAGGAAATATTTGTCAAAAAGCATATTTATACTATCAATATCAATAAGAAAACATGTGAAGATAGTTTGTTTCTCCAAATTTGTATTTTATGGTTGCAAATACAAAAATTAAAAAAAAAAAATTCAACCAGTTTAAACTAAAGAGGAATGCAAAACAGTCCTGCTATTAGATCAGCCTTTACAGTTTGATCAGAGTCCTAGCTGAGTTTCTCTGCAGTTCTTCCAGCTTTGTCTGTCTTTGTTTCATTTTCAGACTGCCTTCTCTTGTGGTTACAAAATATTAATCTTATCTGTTATATACCCTACACAGAACACAAAAGCATATTATCTCAAAATTTCCAGGAAAAGGTGTGATATTCTCTCTATTACAACCCCACAACCCTACAGATTAAATACTATTTATATTCCCATTTTGCAGAAGAGTAAGCTGAGGCCAGGATAAATCAAGTAACCTCGTTATAATCAAATACCTGATAAGTATCTAGCACCGGAGCTTTTCCCCTCTTTGTACAAATCAGAGTCTAGCAGGAAAAATAATTTACTCCAGAGGGTTCAAATGAAGATAATTTAATGAAGGGAATATTTATAGAGTGTGGACGGGACTAAACAATGGATGGTGAGGGGTACAAAGGAAAGCCATTCCCACTTGTAGAACTAAATGGAGAGGGGAGGAAATTGAGCTTCTGGAGCCCAGTGAGAGGGCAACTATGGAGGATACCCGTCCCCAGGGAGTCAGACTCCTGGAAGGATACATCTTTTATCAGAGGTGAGGTACTGAAGCAGGGTGCTTTAGTTTACAAAAGGCTACCAATGCAAAAATTACCAGAAATGTGTTGGCTTTTATAATGGTGATTTAATAGGGTAAAAACTTACAGTTTCATAGCTGTGAAAATGTCTAAATAAAGGCATCAGCAGAGATGCTGTTTCACCAAAGGTTGGCTACTGGCAGATTCTGAAGTTCTGCCACATGGCAAGGCAAGATGGTGGCTGATCTCTGCAGTCCTCTCTCTCTCACATGGCAAAGTCAAAATGGCAGCTCTCTTTCTCTATGTGTTTCTGCTTCTAGTTCTCAGTTGATGCAAGAGGGTGGAAACCCAACCTGGGTCACGCCTCAATAACATAGTCAAATCAAAGGCCCTAAATTGTTCTTATCAAGTGATCTAATCAAAAGATCCCTTAAGCAATAAAAGGGCCCCACACCCACAGAAATGGATTAGTTTAAGAATATGCTCTTTTCTGGGATTCACAAAGAAACTTATAACTGTCACACAGGGAATATACTTTCTTTCCTTCTACTACAGACCCCTTACATATGCCTCCCACTGATCAAACCCAATTAGGAGGCAACCAGCAAGGAAGCCAGGGAGATGAGGGTTTCTCTTGGTGAAGGACAGAGAAGAGCAGAAAATAGACCTGATTAGGGGAATAACTAGCACAGCTACTATAATTATAACTGTAGGATAATTGAATAGATTCCACCAGCCAAAGACAAGCACTACATCTACACCATGTATCACCTTATATGCTCTTTGTCTGAACCTTAATCATAGGTTCTTTTCAGATTTCTGCATTGATCAGAGTTGCCAATACATTAAAAAATTGATAAAATTTTGTCAAATGTTTTGCTGAATCTGGTTTTTGTTTATGAAATGCCAAGCTATTTTATAATGTCTATGACTAAAGCCCAGTTTAATGATTTTTTAAAACATCAGGTTAGTATTAAAAATCAAAGTATAAGCAGAAAATTTATGCAATGTGAATATTAATGGTCAATCAATTATGTACTATACATACACTTGGCAGAAAATGAAAATAATATCTGGATAATCATGATAATTATGAGAATCAGAACACAGAACTCTTGTTGTAGTTGTTGTAGTTAGATATATTCTTCCCTATACCAGTTTGTAGCAGTTTGAAATTATTTTGTAAATCCCCAAAAGAGAAATATTATGTTTATAAACTAATCTAATCCTCTGGGTGTGCAACCCTTTAATTGCATTAAATTCAGTTAAAGGGACTTTGATTAGCAATTACTTGATAAGATTACTTTAAGGTTTTTCATTGGACTATGTCAATGAGGCATGACTCAGGTTGAGTCTCTGGCCTCTTGCTAGATCCAATAAAAAATAGATATACAAAAAAGAGAGCTCCACTATATTTGATGCTGCCATGTGACAGAAATGAGAGGCTCAGGGAACTGAGGCCTCAGAGAGAGATGAGTCATTTGCCTGATAGCTTGCAGCTGAAATCAGAAAGTGGAGCAGCTGAGCCTGAGAGAAGAGGTGCAATAAAAGACAAGCCCTATGCCTTGTTTCCGTCAGCTGAGTTCTGGGAGACAGCCCAGCCCAGAGGGAAAGGCAGAGACAAGGCAGAGATCACCTGCCATCTTGCTTCAACATGTGGCAGCTGACTTAGTTGAGAAAGCACCTCTTATGGTGCCTTGAACTGGACTTTTCATGACCTTGGAATTGTAAGTTTTGCTCCAAATACATACCCTTTATAAAAGCCAACATATTTCTGGTACTTTTATCAGCAGCCCTTTGGCAAACTAAAACATATTAACTTCCTGAAATGTGCAAAGCCTTTGAGTGAGCCATTTACTTACACATTGGACTTTTAAGAAGTGATTAAGTTAGTTATTGACTCATGGTCTGATAATGGACAGTGTATTCATCATCCAAAGGGGTGCTGATGCAAAATATCAGAAACCTGTTGGCTTTTATAAAGGGTATTTATTTGGGGTAGAAGCTTACAGTTACCAGTCCATAAAGCATAAGTTACTTCCCTCACCAAAGGCTGTTGCCATGTGTTGGAGCAAGATGCCTGCCGATGTTCAGCCTTCCTCTTCCTCTTAAGGCTCTATGGTCCCAGCTTCTTCCAATATCAGCTGTAGTCTGGGATAAGCCTCATTTCTCTCCCAGGGCTCCAATCTCTCAAGGCTCAGCTGTTCTGCTCTCTCCTGAGTGTTCACTTCCTGGGCTCCAGCTCAAAACTCCCTGTGTCCTCTTTCTCCGTGTCTTTACTTCCTCAGCCTCTGCATCAAAACTGCAACCAACTCCTCTGCCTTGTCATTTTCTCTGTGAGCCCCTGCCCACCAAGTGGGTGGAGACTTAACATTCTATTGATGTGGCCCAATCAAAGCCTTAATCGTTGTTTAATCAAGTAAAAGTGAAGCCTCTGAAGCCAATCCAATCCAATCTAATATGCTCAGAGGGACAGACCATTTCACAAACACAATCCAATATCTATTTTTGGAATTCATAAACAATACCACACTGCTACAGACAGTAACTAAAAGAAGATATTTATTGGTTTGGCATACACCATTCACACATGCATTCATTCATTCAATAAACTAGTGCTGAGCATGTTGAAGACATGAAAAAACTCTTGGCAGAAAGTTGGAAATAGCAGCAACAATAACTGAAATTTATTTTTAGACATTATTTAGTGCATACAAATTGCCAGTTCTGTGCTAGGCCTTTTTTCGGATAATGCCTTTCATTTTCACAAGGATCCCATAGGAATGTATTATCATTCCCATTTCACAGATGAGGAAATTAAGAAATAGAAAATTCAGTCACGGTTATAACCCTCACAGATGAGGAAATAGAAGTCCAGAGAGGTTAAATAACTTTCTCATGGGCACACTGAATATCCAAAGCTTCTTCCAGAAAGTTTAAACTGAAATATTCTGCAGAGCTATAAAATAACGGGAATTCCCACCAGTCTGAATTAATGTTGTCACATGTCAAAAAGGATATATTTATTTATAACAAATTAAACATTCTGCAATAAAACTGTTAAATTATGAAAGGATTCTATGTCTGTGCTATCCAGTATGGTATCCACTAGGTACATGTGACTATAGAGCAATAGAAATTTGTCAAATGCAACTAAGGAAATACATTTATAATTTTATTTATTTTAATTAATTTAAATTTTAAATAGCCACATGTAATTAAGTTGTGATTAAAGATGTGAGTAAATTGATACCTACTAGACAGATCAATTCTGTACACTCTCAATGAGTTTAAATATGACATCATGATAGTTTTTTATCCAGGCAAGAATATTTACTAGACCTATGCTAGGCACTGGGGATATGAGGATGAATAAGGTATCATTCTTGCCTTTAAGGTGATCATAGTTTAACAGAGGACACAGTCATATAACCAACTAATTACAATACAGTAGGACACATTTTATCACAGAAACTTTTGCAAGTTACAGCAGTGGCTCAGAGAAGACGTGATCAGTTCTGCCAAGTGTAGCAGAATGAGAGCAGAGGAACGTGGAAGCCTTCTCTAGGGAGGTGAGGGTTGACATAGATTTTGATGGAGAGGTAAGAGTTCAACAGGGAGCTAGGGATGAAGGGGTGCTGTTCAAGGCAGAGAGTAAGCTCAAAGGCCTAGAGATGTGCCTGGGAATATCTCTTTTAGGCCATCATAAAGGCGGGCTTAATGAAGCAGTTTGCATCTGAAAACATGCAGGGCTAATGATAACATTAAAGGAAGCTACCTTTTTCCCTCTTTCCACAGACCTGCTGACCCATAAAATATGAACTTTCCAGTATGCTCAATAGGAAAAATAAAACCTCTTTTTTCTTTTTTCCCCTCTCACACATCTCCCAACAGATTCTACTCTCATGACTATGGATAACCTCCATTGGAAGACAGTCATGTGTTCAAGATTCATGGCCACTGATGACAACTTATTTCAAAGCCAGACTGCAAATGCTGCACCTTCCTCTCAGTTCTTACCTCCACCATGTTGTAACCTTCCTCCTTGGGGGGAAAACCTGCAGTTATCCTGCTGTTTAACTTACAGCTTGGGTGGGGGAACATCATTTGGTTTTTCAGCCACATGAAGGATACTCTAAAACTGCTTTTCCTGCATGTAAAACTATTTCCAATTACATTAAGGATCAAGGGGAGAGGGGCTTGATTCTTCAGTATTCCTCCTTAAATACGAACACAACTCACTTTTCTTACACAGCTTTCCTTTGAAAAAAAGATAAATGGAGCTTATTTCCTTGGCTCTAACACTATTTTCATAACTTCTAGAATTACTTAACCTTTCAGTGCCACTTTTCCTCATATATAAAATGTGCATAATAATAGTATATACCTTATAGACTGATGTGTGAATTAAATGACTTAACATAGCGTGTAATTCATAGACCAGAACCCAGCACATGGAAATTGCTCAAGCTTGTTGGCTGCTGTTGCTTTTGTTATTCCCCAGGCCTCTTAGATTGGGCTGCAACCATGTCAAGGGGAATTTTGTTGCAGGTCTGAGATTCTGCATTTCACATGAGCTCCCAGGAATGGTTGTGGTCCTGGTCCGTGGGCCACACTTTGAGTAACAAGGCATCAGAGAATCCTCTCATTTCCTATTGAACAATGTCTGTCTCTTATCTCCCACTGGTTGAGCTCCATGAAATAATTTATAAAAAATTATAAAAATGTTAATTATTCTTAATTAATACTTTTAAAAATTATGCATGAGCTACATAAATGTTGGAAGGGTTAAATTCGCCTCTGACTCTTCATGCTTAGGCAAATTCCCTTCACACATTTGTGCTAACTTCCAACTGTACCACTTTCTCTCTAAAGGCCAGTCATGTTACCATACTCAAGTGATCTGGATTTTCAAGAACAGTTATTTTCTCTTAATGCATTCCTCTTCAATCACTTGATCTAGCAATTAATGTTGCTATGTCATTCTCAGCACATAAATCAGGCATGCCTTGGGCTCTCCTTTCTTTCCTTAAGTTTCACTCATTTCACTGAGTCATCACCATTTTCTTTTTCTTTTTCCTCCCCCATTCTCCATAATGTTACTATAAGGAACTTCTACATTCCACAGTTTTATTGCAGCTGCAGTTGTCTTTGCCTTATCTTCCAAGCAAATGAGGAAACAGCTACATAAACAGTTACATAAACTGAAAACTTTATATCCAACTATTGCTCATTTATCCATAGTTCCAGCCAGACCTGGTCAAATTGTGCCTCTCAAGGTGCACAGAATTTTTAAAAGACAGCATCTCTTGAAGCACTGGTGTTACAGGGTGCTGAATCATTTCTACAGTCATTTTACTCTTTGTTACTCGTTTCTGAATTCCCATCCTTACTGCTAAGGCATTTCTTCTGGTGGATCTGTTTAGGTATACTAGTGCACCATCCATCACAAATATATCAAGCCACAGTTCTTTGATAGACTATCAGGTTCACACTAAAATGTATAATAGTGGAGAAATCAAGAAAGGGAAAACACTAAACGTATTTAAAGCAAATACAAGCAAAACCATCCAGTAAAGTAAAGTAACTTTCAAATAGGGGTTAACTAACTTTGGAAAAAAGAGGAAGACCCATACGTGCTCCATGTAAGATAACCAGGAAAGGACTGGGTGAGATGACCCTTGTGCATAAGATTGTCAACAACATGTTAGCCCTTGAGGCCCAGGAGCCTTTTTCCCAGTCCACTCATTTCAATGGGGCTTCAAAGGCACAGATAAAACTTCCAGGCTATCAAGAGCAATCATAGACTCACAAGCAAATTTAAAAACATACTTTTGGTAGGCAGAATACTGCTTCCTGCCTCAAGGCATCCATGTGCCAATCCCCAGAACCTATGAAGAGATGGCAAAGGGACTTTGCAGAAGTGGTTAAATTAAGGATTTTTGAGATGGGGAGATTACCCCTGATTACCCTGGTGGGCTGTATGTGATGACATAGGCCCTTATAAGTGAAAGACGGAGGTAGGAGAGTCAAATAAGGAGATGAAATGACAGAAGCAGAGGTTGGAGTGATGTAACTGATGGCTGGGGGCCAAAGCCAAGGATTGTTGGCAGCCTCTAGTACCTGGAAAAGGCAAGAAAACAAATTCTTCCTTAGAGCTTCCAAAAGGAATGCAGCTCTGCTGGCACCTTGATTTTCAGCCCCATGAGACCCATTTCAGAGATCTGGTCTCCAGAACTGTAAGATAATAAGTTTGTGTTGTTTTAAGCCACTAAGTTTGTGGTAATTTGTTATAGCAGCTATAGGTAACTAATATACTACTCAAAGTACCTAAGCAGTCCAACCTTCCTGTTCTGGTCTAATATGTTTACTACCATATAATTATTTCATTTACTTAACAAATATTTATTGAAAACCTACTCAGGCCTAACACTTTTCTAATATCTGAGTGAACAATGTTCTACCCTCAGGCAGTGGACCTTGCATTGGGAGGAGACATCCAAGGGGATGGTAAATGTAATGGAGGAAACTGAAGAAAGACTGAGAAATAGAGAATGTGAGAGAATGGGACATGCTATTTTATATAGGATGGTCAGAGAAAGGTCTTTTGATTAAGTTATTTGAACAGAGGTTTGAAAGAAGGGAAGGAGCAAGCAAGACAAGGAGCCCTAAATTGGGAAGATGTATGGCAGGTTCCAGTAACAGCAGATGGCAAATAGAAGCAGAGAGGAATGAGCAAGAGGAGGTAGTATAAGATTTGAAGTCGAAGTGGACATGAGAATCAAATCATATAGTTTTGTTTTGTTTTATTCTATTTAATGGACTTTATTTCTAGAGCAATTTCAGATTTATGAAAAATGGTTCAGAAGTACAGAGAGTTATCATATACCTCCTCTACCCCTGCCAGACCCAATTTATCCTATTATTATTAACATATTTAATCAGTGTGATATATTTGTTATAATCAATGAACCTATATTGAAATATTATTGTTCACTAAAGTGCATGTTTACATTAGGGTTCATGCTCTGTGTTTTACAGTTCTATGAGTTTTGGCAAATGCATACTGTCATGTATCCGCTATTACAGTACCATACAGAATAGTTTCTCTGTCCTGAAAAATGCCCCATTCTCCACCTATTTATCTCTCTCCTTCACCTCCCCTTCTCTTGACAACCACTGATCTTTTTACTATCTCTGCAGTTCTGCCTTTTCCAGTATCAGATAGCCGGATTCATATAATATGTAGCTTTTTCAGACTAGCTTCTGACACTGAGAGACATGCGTTTAAGGTCCTCGCATGCCTTTTTTGTAGCTTGATTGCTCATTTCTTTTTATCACTGAATAATACTCCATTGTATGGGTGTACCAAAGTTTGTTTATCCATTGCCATCTTGGTTGTGTCCAAGTTTTGGTAACTATTAATCAAGCTGCTATAAACAATTACGTGGAGATTTTTGTGTGGAGATAAGTTTTCAACTAATTTGTGTAAATACATAGGAGTGCAATTGATGGATCACACAATAAGCCTATGTTTAGCTTTGTAAGAAACATTGTGTGTTTTCTTTAATGAGGTGTCTGTTCAGATCTTTTGCCCATTTTCCAATTGGGTTGTATGTTTTCTTTTGTGAGTTTTATGAGTCTTTTATCAAATATGTATTTTGCAGATATTTTCTGCCAATCTGTGGCTTGTCCTTTCATTCTCTTAACAGCATCTTTTGCAGAGCAGAAGTTCTGAATTTTAATGGAGTGTAACTTACCAAATTATTTCTCTCATGGATCATGACTTTAGTGTTGTATCTAAAAAGTTATTGCCAAACCCAAGGTCACCTAGATTTTCTTCTACTGTAGGCAATTTTAAAGACTAGATTTTACTCTGAGTAAGACAGGAAATGACTGAAGAGTTCTCAGCAGAAGAATGGCTCTATTTGGGGGCAGATGTGGCTCAAATGGTTGGGCGTTCGTCTCCCATATGGAGGGACCTGGGTTCGATCCCCGGGACCTCCCGGTAAAAAAAATAAAATAAAATAAAATAAAAATAAATAAAAAAAAATAATAATAAAAAAAGAATGGCTCTATTAGACTTGCTCTGAAAGAATCCTTCTGGCTGCACTGACTGTAGAGGAACAGGGTGGACCCACAAAAGATACATAAAAAGCTATTGCAAGAATCAGGCAAGAGGTGATGGTGACTTTGACCAGGAGAGTAGCAGAGAAGTTGGTGAAAAGGGGTCAGACTTTGGATGTGTTGTGAAGGTGGAGAGGACAGGGATGTCTAAGGTTTGGGATTTGGCATGTTAGAGAGAACAGCGACAGAGATGGCTCTGAGGATTTGGGCCTGAGCCATGGTGAGGACAGCAGTGATAAGAGTGAGGTGGAGGGGTTGGAAATCAAAAGATGGGTTTTGGATCTGTTCATTTTATGTTGCCCATTTGACTTCCATGTAAAGGAGTCAAGGAGGCATTGAATCGCGGGGTCTGGAGTTCAGGGGAGAGAGTTGAGCTCTGGACATAAATTTGGGACAGGCCACATTTAGATTGTAGTCCTTCTCTATCAGCAGAAAAATGACTTGACTTTATCCAAACTAAGCAGCCATACTGTCCATGTTAGCAACACATTTCACAGGGCCAATTCTGTCCTTTTGCAATGTTCTTGTGGTTTCTAAGATAAATAAACATATTATATGTTTCCCTCTGGATGCCTTTGCTAAGATCCTGTCAGCATTTCCAAAACAGTCCTTGCATGAACAACACCAAGAAAGAAAAACCTCTTGAGAGAGGATTTTATTGTTTTTTAAAGTCCCTATGTTTTCTCTTATGAGTTTAATATTGTACAAAAAAGTCTAGTTTCTATTTCCCTCAAGAGCTTTCATTAAAAAATGTGTGGCTTGGTGCCTGCCTTGAATAGGGGTTGATAACTCACTGGTGGTTTGACGTTATAAATAAACAGTCCTGTATCATGAAGAAAACATATTCCTGAAATTGAAGGAGGTCTCAATGGACCTCAGGCATTGTACTAACATATTTAACTAGAAAACCATGGAAACACATATAAATTCCAAAGCTGAGACCATTTCTTTAAACGGATTCGTAACATAGAATGGCTCCAGACAATTCTGTACTAACTTACATTGAGCACTAGTTTGTAAAGAATATATATAGTCACTTGATCTGGCATTGATTACATGGGAAAAATATAAACATTTATCATAAAACAATTTTCTTTTTCCTTTTTTTAAAACAAAACCATGTGTATGTTTGTTGGGGGGATAACCTCTTCCAATCTTGGTATGCTCATATATAAAATATATAAAATATATGTATAACTAATGAATTTGACCATTCATTCGTTTAAACCTTCAATTCACATATTTACTGAAGGCTTAGATATAATGGTAACTATACTAGTTCTCAAGAAAATAAAACCAGAAAAGATATGTTTTCTTCCCTCTGGTAGATAACTTGAAAAAGTGAAAAGGAGATTGTGTTTCAATAAGCTTTTTAAAAATGAATAGAAAGACAATACCTGAGAAGGTTCTGAGAGGAAATGAAAGTCAAAAGTATTATGTTCCAATTCATGATTAAAAATTATAATAGTTAAACAAATTTCCTGTGGCTGTCCCTGACTGCAGGAAAAACATCTGGAACATTGTAAGAAATACTAGGCCACCTCCAAATTACAGGACCACATTTCACTGAGGAGTAGGAAATGATAAACAAAGCTTATGGGGCCAGATGTTTCTGTATGCTGTTATTTTGAATCAGATCTTTCTCACAACATCTGGACTGAGAAATAAATTTCTCTCTCTCTCTCTCTCTCTCTCTCTCTCTCTCTCTCTCTCTCTCT
>JAKSZT010036119.1:23849240-23934333 GCA_026826555.1 Tolypeutes matacus | reverse complement strand
TCTCTCTCTCTCTCTCTCTCTCTCTCTCTCTCTCTCTCTCTCTCTCTCTCTTTTAAGGGTACTCATTCCTAACATCAGCAACACTCAAACGATAAATATATTAGAGATGCATTTGCTTAATATGAATGTGAATAGAGTTAATAGATTTCTAAAAGGGAAAGTCAGTATAGGAAAAATATGTTTGTGAATGGGCTGTATGATTTAGCCCAGGTTTAAAAGTTGCTGTCACATTCATAAAACCTATATTTTCCCCATATATCTAGTGTCCACTTTTAAATTCCCTTCTCAGAATGTTTTAGGCCCTAACCAACATAAGGTAGAAATCTGATAATTATCAACAGTCTTTTAGCAGTTTAGAGCTTCTTAACCATGGTCTTTTTAGACCCTTGCAAAGTGAAAACTGATTTGAGGTTAGGAGCATTCTCTGGATTTTCTTTCAGTAGCAAAAATAGCAATAACAATAGCAATGCCACTGTGTTTTGTATTTGGGTTTACAAATGTATTCATTGGTATAATCTCATTGCAGTTTCCCAAACATTGGGGCAATCAGGTTATATTATGGTAGGAAGAAGTGATAAGGGATAAAGTAATTTAAAAGGCTTTTAATAGTTCAGGGCCAAGGAGATTAGACATAGGTCTAATCTGGTTAACTAGATGAAAAGGAGGTGAAATGCTCACAGTTTGGAGGAAGAAGAAGTTTCTTTTCTGGATCCAGATCCTAAGTGCTGGCTGTCCTCTGTTCTCCTCTCCCCCACTCCCTCATTCTCATACTTCCACTTTCCATGCCCTACCGTGCGCAGAGGTCCACATCCTTAGTACAAGAATGGGTCACAGAAGGGCATGTCTTGGCCCAGGGCAGGAGTGAAGATGCCTCAATTCCCTGTGTGGCTAGAGCAGGCTCAGGTCTTGGAGCTGAGGGAGCACAAATGGAAGCAGCTAGTGTCAAAGCCTGGGATGTAGCCTCAAATCAGTTCACTTGAAGCCTCCTTTTCTTAAGCTATAAAATGGAGAATAATAATTATAAAGGCACTTATCTGTAGGGCAGTCCACAAGCTGGAAACTCTAAATAAGGTTATGCTGAAGTTGAATTTGAATTCCCCAGGAGAAGGTGGCTGACTGAAGTTGAGGCACAAATCCTTCCTTCAGACTTTTGAAATCCTTAGTTCTGGCTTTTAAGACCTCCAGCTGATTGGATGAGGAGACTCCCCACATTTCTGAGGGCAATCTCCTTTGTTGATTGTAGATGCAATCAGCCATAGGTAGATGCAATCAACTGATTAGAGATGTAAACCTATCTGTGGTAGTTTGATATTATCTATGAATTCCAAAAAAAGAGATTATGTTTGTAAACTGGTCTGTTCCTCTGGCATGATACCTTTTGTATTAAGTTCAGCTGAGATGCCTTTGGTTAAGTTATGTTAAAATTAGGGCTTTGATTCAACCAAGTCATCAGGGCAACTCCGTTTGAGTCCCCGCCCCCTTTGTTATACAAATGGACAGGACACACAATCAAAGACACAGACAAAAGTAGATACATAGAAGAAGAAAGAGAATTCCACAGACATGGAAGAAGAATGAACTTTGATCCTGGTGCCCCAGGAGAGAGATGAGCCATTCCCCTGATATTCTATAGCTGACCTTGTGAAGAAAACAGAGCAGCTGAGCCCAGAAAGAAATGAGCCCTCCAGCCTACAGCTAAGATTGGAAGAAGCTGGGCCCAGGGACCCATAAGAGAAAGAGGAAGGCTGAACTATCCGCCATCTTGCTTCAATACATGGCAACAGACATTTGGCGAGGAAGTACCTCTTATGGTGCCTTGAGTTGGACTCTTTAGGGCCTTGTAACTGTAAGCTTTTACCATAAATAAATATCCTTTATAAAACCAACAGATTTCTGGTACTTTGCATCAGTACCCTTTTCACTGACGAATATACCACCCATAAAATACCCTCACAGTAACAATCAGGCCAGTGCTTTCTTGACCAAACAACTGGACATCATAACCTATCCAAGTTGACACATGAAATTAACCATCACAGTTACTTAGGATGATTAAATGAGATACTGTATGCAAATAGTGAAAGAGAGAATGCTTTCCCTTAAGATCAGGGAAAACAAGAATGACTGATCTTACGACTTCAATTAAACATTGTATTGAAGGTCCTATATAGTAAAGTATGAAAGAATGGAGAATCTTAAAAACCAGTAAAAATACCTACTAGAACTAATAAATCAATTTTGTGTAAGTAACTATAATTTATATTTTTGGATCATAAATATAATGTAAAATCTAAAACTATAACATTTCTAAAAGAAACACTGGAGAAAGTCTTTGTGAACTTGGGTTAGGCAATGATTTCGTAGAAAAATAGAAAAAAGCATGAATCATAAAAGGAAAAGTTGATAAATTGGACTTTATCAAAATTAAAAACATTTGTTCTTCAAAGGTCTGCATTAAGGGAAGAAAAGGAAGCTACAGATGGAAAGAATATTTTATATATATATACACATATACAACAAATTTTACCTAATATATAAACCACTCATAAAATTAATGAAGAAGAAAGCAGCCTTCAAAAAATAGGTAAAATTTCTGAACAGACACTTCACACACATGTAGAAAGAAGGTCAACACCTGTAGTCATGAGTGAAATACTAATTAAAATTATATTAAGATACTAATTTATACCCACATAAATGGCTAAAATTAAAGACTCATAATATCAAGTTTAATAAAGATGTAGAACAACTGGATCTCTCAAATATTTCTGGTGATTAGGTGAACTATTACAGTCACTTTGGAAAAAAATGTTGGCAATTCTCATAAAGTTAAACAAACACCTACCATATGGCAAGGCAAGATGGTCCCTGACTTCCTTCAAAGCTCACTGTCTTCTGGAGCTCAGCTGTGGGTGATCAGGCATAGGGTTTGTCTCTTTCTGGGCCTCCTTTCTCAACCTCAGCTGCTCTGCTTTCTTCTCAAGTTCAGCTGTGGGCAAATCAAGCATATGCCAGGACTTGTCTTCTCAGCTTTGAGCTGCTCTGTGGGCCCAGTCTCTCAGGACCTCTTTCTGTGCCTCTGTGCTTTGCTGATTCCAGTCTCTGGGACATCTCTCAGCCCCTTGGAGCTTCCCTGTCTTCCTGAAGTCCTCTCACATAGCATGATCAAAATGGTACCTTCCTTTCTCTCTATCTCTCTGTGTGTTCTCAGTTTACATAAGACTCCAGGAGGAGAGCAGAGACCAAACTTGAGGCATGCTTCACTGATGTAGTCCAATCAAAAGTGATCTAATCAAATGATCTAATCAAGGTCTCTTAACTGAATCTAATGCAATCAAAGGGTCTCATATCCACAGGAATGGATTAGTTCAAAAATAATCTTTTCTGGGATTCACAAAAGAACTTCCCAATGTTACAATTATAGTTAATATTACCATTATAAAAATGTTCTTTCATGAATTGTAATAAATACTCCACACTGATGCAAGGTATATTTGTCAGGGTTCTCTAAGGAAACAGAACCAACAGGAAGGACCTATAAATAGTATGAGATTTTATAAAATTGTCTCACACCACCTTGGGGATGGACAAGTCCAAATTCCATAGGGCAGGCTGCAAACCAGGAACTTGATGAAGGTCCTTAATGAGTTGCCCTGGAGAAGCTGGCTACCTGAAGTAGAGATGGGAATTCTCTCCCTGAATGCTGAAATCCCTTCTCTTTTTAAAGCTTCAACTGATTTGACGAGAAGTCACTCATTGCTGAAATCACTCTCCTTAGCTGATTGTAGATGTAATCAGCCATAGATGCAATCAATTTACTGGTGACTAAAGTCCATGAATTGTCTTCACATTACCATTAGCCCAGTGCTTGTCTGACCAAACAACTGGTCACCATTACTTAGGCAAGTTGTCATGTTAGCCTAACCATCACACAAGGTGTTAATAATAAAGTGGTATGTGGGAACTCTATATCTTATCTATTTTATGCATGAATTTTCTGTAAGCCTACAACTTCTCTAATAAAAATAATTTTTATAAAAGCAAATCAGTGGTTGCCCTGGACTGGGGACAAAGGGAAAGAGGGTATTCAAAGAGAAATAAGAACATTTTTGCTGATAATGGAAATGTTCTATATGGTGATAAAGGTTGTGGCTTCATGGGTATATATTTCTGTCAAAACTCATAGAGTAGTATATCTTTTATTTTCCCGACTTCTAAAAAAATTGCCATGCAATCAGTTGGCCGAAACAATGGGAATTTATTGGCTCACAGTTTGAGGTTAGAAGAAGTACAGAATGAAGTCATCAACAAGAAAGTCTTTCTTCCCAATAACTGTGGTATTCTGGGGCTGGCTGCTGGCAATCCTTGGCCCTTGGCTTTTCTGTCACATGGCAATGCACATGGCAGCATCTGCTTCTTTCTCTTCTGAGTTTTGTTGTCTTCCAACTTGGGGCTGCTCACTCACCTTCTCTCTTCATCTGACTTTCACACTGCCTATAAAGGACTCCAACAATCCAGATTAAAGCCCAACCTGATTTGGTTGGGCATACCTTAACTGAAGTAATACTTTGAAAAAATCTTATTTACACCAGAATGCAGACCACCACCAAGAACATTTCCAAACTGGGGTACACGGTTCAATCCACCACAGTATAGTTTAAATGCATTCAGTTTATTATATGTTAGCTTAAAAAGGAAGGAAGGAAGGAAGGAAGGAAGGAAGGAAGGAAGGAAGGAAGGAAGGAAGGAAGGAAGGAAGGAAGGAAGGAAGGGATGGAGGGAGGGAGGGAGGGAGGAAGAAGGAAGAAAAAGGAGAGATTAATGCTGGATACATGAGCTGTCCCAACAACATGGCAAAACTCAATGGGTAAAGAGAGTGTTGGCCAGGAGGGATGGAACCTCTCATAGCTAGTGGGCTGTGTAAAAGAGTGATTAGTGAAAGCTCTTTTTAAAATTTATCTTTTCTACACTATGATTTTCCTTGCAACTTGAAGCCTAATGTCATCTGTATTTCACAGACTTAAGAGAAGGTCCCAGTTCCAAGTGTGAGGTGAACATAAGGAAGTTTTATATTGCATTGACTAACTTAAAAAAAATACCAAAAGAGCCTTGCAAAGAAGTTCAGGGTAGAAGGGCCAAACAACTCTAAAGGAAGGATTTAGAATTTCCATTCCTAGTGGATTCTTGGAAACACATAGGGAGGGAATTCAATAAAAGTCCAGCAGTCCTGCAGGATTAGATGTTCAATCTATGTTTCTTATGTATTAAAGGAAAAGGCAACACAGAATGATGGGAGAACTTGAAGGCAGCTAGGTACATGGAGCACCCTGTTCAAAGATATTTTTTAAAAGACATTGGAAAGTTAGAAACACTTTCCCACCTCCTTAAAGAGAAACTTTAGTTAAGGTAACAATAGTTGTTTTAACCAAACAAAAATGCCTCCTTCAGTAACTTAACAAAATAACTGTTTATTTCTTGGTTGTACAACCATCCAAAATAGATAATCCTGGTCAATAAATAACTTTACTTCCTGTGGTGATACAGGGGGAAGAGTATCTTTCCATCTTATGACTTCACCTTTCCTCATGGCCCTGGGGTTCTTTGCATCTAGCTGGCAGGTATGATATGATAATGTGAAAAAGAAAAAAAAAAAAAACAAACAAACAAACAAAAAAAAACACTTCCTTATACACACTTCAGCCTGGAGTGACCCATCACTTGTATTCACATTCTATTGGTGAATATTAATCTTGGTGCCTCCTTTTGCAAGGGACAGGGCTGGGAAATGAAATCCATGACAAGGTAGCTGCTTCCTAAAGACAGCTCTACACTACGGAAGAGGTAGTATGAATTTTTTGTGGTTTTCTCTTTTTTCTCCCAAGGAGCTAAAGATTTGAAGCAGTATGATAAACTAGATTCTTCTAGTGCTATGTCAGACCAGGAGTAATTCACCCGAACCAAAGTGAATATAGAAAGGAACTTGAAAAAGTCACATAATAGAATTTAAGAATCTTCCATCAGTACTTCCCACTACATTGTTCTGCCTCTAAAATACTGGTTCTTTCTTCACCAGAGTGAGGAAACCAAATTGGAGTGGCAAATGCTTTTTAAGTTCCTAAACTTTTGCCCTAATTAAGGATAAGAATTATATGAAGTTACAGACAAAATTGGATAGAAAATAATATTTAATGTTTAGCATGTATAGTTGGAAATAGAAGGAATTCATTTTTATAACATCTTATATATTCATTATATATTCATTTTCATAACATCTTATTTCGTGAAAGAGCCACGGGAATGATGCACTATCATTTTTTTGTTTTTGTTTTTGTTTTTTTAATTTCTTCTTTTTTCACTATGTCTCAGAAAATAAGATGAACAGGTAATAGAACCAGAAATACCCTCCATATGTGAGCAGATTCACTTTCAAGAAACTACTATAAAAGACCAGAATGCTGCACAGTGCACTCTACTTAATATCTGAGAGGATTATTCTTTAAAAGATAGAAGAAAGAAAGATTACCAAGCAGAGTCTGAAAATTTTGTTTATAAGTGAAATACCAGGCTGGATAGAAATCACTCAAGGATGAGAAAACATTTTAAAAACAACTAGAATTTTAAGACAAGATTCTGTAATATAAAATAAAAAGGCAAAGTCAAGTTGTAGAAAGAACACACTGGTTTGAAAACTACTTTACTAGAAAGTTGAACTTTTGTAAAGTCTACCTTCTACTCTAAATAAGTGCTGAAAAAATAGTGTGTATGAAACAAGATGCTGAAAGAAAGAGGAATAGAGAACCAGATGATATGCAAAGAAATGAAAATACAACGTGAGAAAAAAAGCTTTATAAACAGTAAAGAGATAAATCTACACCACAAAAATTTAAATAAGTAAATTTCCGACTTATGTTGTTCACTAGCATACAAAACAAAAAATCAAAGAAATGAATGATATAATGTGATGAAAAATTATATATGTAGCAAAAAAAGAAATCACCTTATGGGTCATTAGTGTTTTTTTTTAAGAAGAAACTAAACCACATAATATAGAAGTAATAATTAAAGACCAAATAGAAGAAACACTTTTTTGAATTAAAGATTTAAATCTGCAGCCTTAAAGGGTGTCCATGAATTATTTAATAAAATTAATGAAAAACAACCAATGTAAATAAAACTGGCAAAGTATTTGAATTTCAAGGATGAACATCAATGAAACACAAAAATAATGTAGGCATTATGTGGGACAAATAAAAGAGGCTACCTGCAGAAAAAAGGCAATCATACCTGCATCAGACTTCTCCTTCACAGTATTGAACTTCAGAAGAATTGGAATAGAAGTTCCAATTGCCAGAATTTCAACAGAAAAATTGTGAATATGTCTATAATATCCTTTATGTTATTTCCCCAGGACCTGTTTAAGAATAAGCAGTCAAGATAACCAACAAGATGGCAGCAGAGTAAAGAGCTCCAAGAATCAGCTCCTGCTATGCGGCAGTTGATATCACCCACAGCTATTTTAGAGCACTTATTTTGGGGGCTGCAGGAGACCAGAAGTGCATTCTGCAACATCCTGGAAAGAATGGAAGTAGAAGACTGCCCATCTGCAGAAAAGACTCATCAGTAGAGCACTACATGCTCCGGAGGCTGGTGCCCATCCTCCACTGGAGGCACAAGCCACTTTGGGAGCTGTTCTGCAGCTGTAATTGAAAGCTTCACTTCCCAAAACAGGGGAGCAACAACTGGTTGGGCACTAACTTCAGCTAATGATTAGTAAATTCAGCAGGCTCAAGTATAATCCTAAGAAAAACTAAAGTTTGAATCTGTCCAAGTCAGAAAGAGGCCGGTAGCTGCCATCTTAAGTCTGTGCCTGACATGAGGGGAAGTGGGGCTGACTGAAAATCACAGTGCTGGTAGAGACTGGCTTTTTTCCATCTAGATCAGATTGCCACTCAAGCTGAAGCCCCAGGTCCACCTTGGGCAGGGAGGAAGCTCGGGAGACCTGCTCCAGCCTCTCCAGGAAATTACAGGCCACACCGCGGAGGCCGGTGATCATCCTACTTTGGCAGCAAAAGCCCCCCAAGGAACTATTCTTTGGCAGGAATTGGAAGCTCCATTTCCCAAAAACAGGAGAGGAAGAGACAGTTGGTCACTGATTTCAGCTACCGATTAGTAAATTTGGCTGTGTAAAGTGTAACCCTATGAACAGCTAAAGTTTGAGTCTTTCCAAGTCAGAAGGAGGCTGGTAGCTGCTATTTTGACTCCACCCCCAACATGAGGGGAAGCCAGGCTGACTGAAAATCACAGTGATGGTAGAGACCAGTTTCTTTCATCCAGATTGGCCTGCAGCCCTAGCCTAGGCTTCAGCCCCACCTCTAGCAGGGAGGAAGCTGACAGGCCCTGCACCAGCCTATCCAGGTAACTACAGGTACATTTAGCTAGTGCAGATTGAATAATCTGAAGTCTACTGGGGCAACTGTGGTCATCTTGGACCTGCACTGCATAGATTGCTGCCCACACCTGCAGCTCAAACCAACTCCAGGCAGGGGAGAAAGGGGTGTGAAGCTTCATCAGTCTCTCTGGGAAACTACATCTAGACCTGTATGAGTTGGATTATTCTGCACAGCTGTGGCTTTGTCCCTACCCCTGGCAAAGGAGAAAGTTGGGAGAAGCTTCAATGGTCCTTGGGGCAATGAGGGTAGCTTGAGTCTCCACAGCTTATAGCACCAACTACATCCTTGGCTTCTACTACACAACCAGCAAGGGAGAAAGAGCAGGAAGCCCTAAACTAAAGAGAAAAACTGTACCCAGAATAAATACTCTAGTAAGCCAGATGCCAAGGCAACAACAAAAAATTACAATCCACACCAAGAAACAGGAAGATATGGCCCAGTTAAAGGAACAAGATAAGCCTCCAGGTTACATAAAGGAGTTGAGACAACTCATCATAGATGTTCAAACAAATCTCCTTAAAACATCCAATGGGTGGCTAAAGAAATTAAGGATAATAAGGAGACATTGGATGAGCACAAAGAAGAATTTGAATGCATACATAGAAAAATAGCAGATCTTATGGGAATGAAACGTGCAATAGTGAAATTAAAAATACACTGGAATCATATAATAGCAGATTTGAGGAGGCAGAAGAAAAGATTGGTGAGCTTGAAGAAATCGTCTCTGAAAGTGAGCATACAAAAGAACAGATGAAGGAAAGATTTGAAAAACTTGAACAAGGTCTCAGGGAACTAAACAACAGCAAGAGATGTGCAAACATACAAGTCATGGGTGTCCCAGAAGGAGAAGAGAAGAGAAAAGGGGCAGAAGGAATATTTGAAGCATTAATGGTAGAAACTTTCCTAACCCTATTGAAGGACATAGATATCCATGTCCAAGAAGCATGACGTACTCCCACCCAAAAAAACCCTTAATATACCAACTCCGAGACACATACTAATCAGAATGTCAAATGCCAAAGACAAAGAGAGAATTCTGAGAGCAGCAAAAGAAAAGCAATACATAATGTATAAGAGATACCCAATAAGATTAACTGCTGATTTCTCACCAGAAATCATGGAGGCAAGAAGACAGTGGTATGATATATTTAATATACTGCAAGAGAAAAACTTCCAGCCAAGAATCTTATATCCAGCAAGATTGTCTTTCAAAAATGAGGGCAAGTTTAGAATATTCACAGATAAACAGAAACTGATAGAGTTTGTAACCAAGAGACCTGCTTTGTAAGAAATATTGAAGGGTGTGCTACAGCCTGAAAAGAAAAGACAGGAGAGAGAGGTCTGGAAGAGAGTCTAGAAATGAAGATTATATCAGTAAAAGTAAGTAAAAGTGTCAAAAGAGTGGTGAAAATAAAACATGACAGATAAACCCATATATTCAGGAATAAACTTAACCAATGATGTAAAGCACTCATATTCACAAAACTACAACATATTGTTAAAAGAAATAAAAAAAGACCTAAATAATTGGAAGAACAGTCCATGCTCCTAGATTGAAAGACTTAAATACCATTAAGATGTCAATTCTACTCAAATTGATATATAGATTCAATGCAGTCCTGATAAAAATTCCACCAGCATTTTTCAAATAATTGGAAAACATTATTATCAAATTTATTTGGAAAGGTAAGGTGTCCTGAATAGCCAGAAATATCTTAAAAAGGAAAAGAGAAGTTGGAAGATTCTCATTTCCAGACCTTAAGTCATATTACCTAGCTACAGTGGTAAAAACAGCATGGCACTGGCATAAAAGCAGACACATAGACCAGTGGAACTGAATTTATGGTTAAAAAACAGACTTTCACATCTATGGTCAAGTAATTTTTGACTGGCCTATCAAACCCACCCAGCTCAGACAGAACAGTCCATTCAGCAAATGGTGCTGAGAAAATTGGATATCCATAGCAAAGGAAGGAAATAGGATCTCTATCTCACATATTTTTTTGAGCAAAATTTTTGAGCAAAAATTAACTCAAAAATGAATCAAAAACATAAATAAAAAAGCAAAAACCATAAAGCTTCTAGAAGAAAATGTAAGAAAATATCTTCAAGACCTGGTGGTAGTTAGTGGATTCTTAACGGAGATAAGAAGAGTACTGAGATGGACTACTGATATTTAATGTATGTAGAAGTTTTAATTAGCTTTACTGCAAAAGTGTGGAAATGTGCAGAGTTGATGGTAACACATTATAGTGAGTAACAGCTGGTTTATAAATGGGGATGTGGCTGAAAATGGTAGTCTAGAGATGTAAATGCCAATTGACAGAAAACTAGAGAATAATCTGGGGACTGGATAGCACAGTAAACCCAGAGGTGGATAAGAATAGAGGTTGATGGTACAAATGCAAGAGTGTCCTTTGTGAGCTAGAGCAGATGTATATCAGTATTGCAGGGTGGTGGGAATGTGGAGAAGCATGGGGAAAATACAACTGGAGTGACCTATGGAGTGTGGTTAACAGTAATAATGTAATATTCTTGCATTTATGCTGAAGATGTACTGTGTTGATAAGGGGGGGAGTATGGAGAATATGTGCCAAATGTATGCTGTGTAACTGGTAATAGTCGGATGATATTATCTCATAATCTGTAACAAATGTTCACCATGATGTGGTGTGTTAATAGAGGGGTGTTGTTTGGGAATTCTGCACATGTGCATGATTGTTTTGTAAGTTTACAAAATTTGTCATAAAAATATATTTAGAAAATAATAAGGTGGGTTTGGGGAAAAATACACCAAATATAAGATAAAGACTATAATTAGTAGTAAGATTTTGACTATTTTCTTTCATAATTTGTAACAAATGTCTCATAACAATGCAAGGTATTGGTGGTAAGGTGAGGTATGAGAGCCCTGTTTGGTGTTATGTATGTTTGTTTTGTAAGTTCACAACTATTACTATACACTTATTGTTTATGTGTGTTCATGTATGAATGATATATTTCAATAAATTTTTTAAAAATTTAAAAAAATTAAAAAAAAGAATAAGCAGTCAATAAATATTTGCTAATTGAATAAAATAAGGATCATGTTACTCCACATTTAAATGATTTAAGGGCTTCCCAAAATATTTAGAAAACAACACAACCCATAGGCCATGAATGATCACTTTTGGCCCAATTGTCTGCATTTAACTCTACCACTAACATGTCAAATTTGTCCCCTCAGGATATTTATACTTATTCTTCCCTCTTCCTGGGATATGTTCATATCTATGATCAAATGCCATTCGACTGATCACCATTTATAAAACAATATATACTCCCATCATTTCCAGCCCTTTATCCTATGTTATTTTATATTTTATGACATTATTTTCTGAAATTATTTTGTTTCTTTTTTATTTTATTTTTTTCCCCAAATAGACAAGTTCCTTGAGAGCATGGGCCTTGTCTGTTTTTTTCTTTGCTGTAATCTCAGAACACAGGATAATTCTAGATACAGTGCTGAGCATTAAATATTTCTTGAATGAAAGAATTAATTATTAAATAAATGAATAACTTAAAAGAGACTAATTAGCCTCTATTCTCACCCTCACAATTAACTCCTTAGAAGGTTTAGAATTATTGCTCAAAACTAAATTTTCCCTTACTATCTGCTTTTATTACTCCTTTTCCTTAATGTAAAATGATGGGGGTAAAAGGCCTTTTAACAGAGGTTTTCCTTGGGTTTTGTCAGAGGAACTTAATGGAGTAACATGGATACTAGAGGGGGAAAACAAATTCAAGGGGTCTCCATGCTTACACATTTAGTGTATCCATCTTCATTACTTGTAAATATCCACAGATATTTGCCTTATGAAATATATGAGGGCTAGTAGCATTTCTGATACTGAAAACTCATTTTTTTCAACAAGATCACTTCTTTTATACCATAAGTGAGGAAAGAATAGTTATTGTACTCCTAAAGAAAAAGTAAGAGAGAGAACAAGGAGGGAAGAGAGAGAGAGGAAAGAGAGGGAGGGAGGAAAGAGGAAGGAAGACAAGAAAGGGATGGAATGGAAAGGAATGAAGGGGACAAGGAGAGGGAGTGAGGAAGGAAAGAGAGAGAGGAGAGAGAGAGAGAGAGAGAGAGAGAGAGATATTTCATTTCAAAAACTGGAAATAATTAGAAAACTTAATTAACTTCTCTCTTAGGTTCTGGACCAGAAAACTGCAGTTGTGGTAGAACACCACATTAAATTATGCAAGCCAAATGAAGGAGAGTCACATTTGTAGCCACTGGGTTCTGTGAATTTTGGTGAGTTGGGTAGATACTTTGGAAAAAGTCCTGAGGAACTGTGAAGTATTGTTACTGGTAAAATAGAAAAATTAAACTAATGGCATTTAAAAACAGTCACCTCAAAGATTCCTTTTTGTAAACTGAGCCAGAACTTGTTTTGAGGTGTGCTTATTACACTAAGCATAATGTATGAAAAGCCTTCTTTGGTCAACAGACTGCACATCTATTTAAAACAGAATTTTTCTGAGATGAGGTAATGATTTCTGAGTAAGCAGCTTATTTTCTTTAAAATAAGCACAGACATTAAAGAGAGAAGTCCTTGGAAAAATATTTCATAATATTTATCATACTACATGAAAAATGTGATGGTATTTACAAAATATATATATTTTTTCTTTTATCAAATTTGAATCAGAAGTATAACTTTACTTCATAAAACTATTATAATTGTAAAATGTAAAAGTTAAATGAAAAATTTCAAAGTTTAATAAAAAATACCCAATTAAGAAGTTTAATAGGCAGATTCTTCACTTTATTTCTGTTCGAAGTAAGAATACATAAATAAGATGAAAAGATCAGATCATTGTTAAAAAAAAAAACTATAAAATAATGAATCATGTATCTGCACTTAGGAATTAGTCATTGGTAGGCCACATAAAGAAACAATGTAGTATCAAATTGTGTAAAATTATGATGCTAAAGTTGGAAGGAATCTTTAGTTCTAGGAGATAATTGCTAAAATAATTTCACTTTGTTTCATTTTACTTTGTTGTTACGTTTGTCTGTCTATCCATGTATATTTTTATATTATTGCAAATATGTGTGAATTTTTGTATTGTGGTTATTGATTTGCATTTCATGAGTAGAAATATTTCTACTTTTGAACATAATATTGATATAGTATTAATAACTTATGTTATTATGCAAATTTACCATTTAAGTAACTTATACATTCTCTTACACTTCTATTTTAAAATTCCTTCCAAGTTTTTATTATTAATGTTGAAATAAATATTGTAGTAGTTATAAATGGCTTAATATTTTCATATCTAGATATTAGAATTACTGGCTCAAAGGTTATGAACATTTTGATACATATTATTAATTTAAAATGTTTCTTACGTAGCATTATTAATAAAATAAAGTACATCTATTTAATTTTGTTTTTTTAAATAGATACCAAATGGTATCTTATTTTAACTGGCATTTTCTGTTCACTATTTTTATTTTATTTTTATTTTATTGTTATAGTTGTTTTAGCTAGCTACTTTATTATAATGATAAAGATTGTAAAGCCCCAGTTAAATGACTGCCTAGAAAAAAACAACAGCTAATTAGTGAAAGAACTAATGTTACTAGCTGTCCTCTAGTCCTGTATTCTTCTTAACATTTACCTAAAATTTTAGTGTGAATAGTATATGTGAAGTTGGCAAAGAGAGACTATTAAATCTGTAAGATATGGATCATGAATATTTTTGAAACATAGATTGAAGTAGAAATTTTAAGAGACTAATGTGAAGTGAAAGAACCAAACTTAAATGCTTGCATAATATGGCTTTGTAACCCTTGGAGAATTTGATGTGATTAAGAATTCCAAAAATATAATTGAATCATGCTTGTAAACTAATCTGTTAATCTGGGCATGATTAGGTTAGGATTAGGGCGTTGAGCCCCTTGGTGGGTGGGGAATTAAATATAAAAGGCAAGGCAAAGGACAGTTCAAGCAGTCTTTTGAGAAGCAGTTTTGATATTGGAAAGAAGGCCCCAGGAGAAGAAAAACAAGCCCTTTGCCTGATCATCTACAGCTGACCTTGTAGAGGAAACAGGAGACAGCTGACCTTGTGGAGGAAACAGGAGCTAAGCCCGGAGAGAAACGCAGCCTCGGGAAGAGAGGAACCCCAGAAGCCTGAACCCTGGTAAACGCTGGCAACTGTCTTGCCCTAACACGTGGCAATGGACTGTGATGAGAGAAGAAACCTAACGCTTTATGGTCTGGTATCTGGACTTCTACCCCGATAAATACCCTTTATAAAGACCAACCCATTTTTGGTATTTTACATTAGCACCCCTTTGGCTAACTAATACAGAATTTGGTACCAGAAGTGGGGTAGTGCTTTTGTAATTACCAAAATGTTGGAACGGTTTTATGAATGGGTAAGGGGTATTTTTTGGAGGAATTGTGAAATGCTTGATGGAAAAGGCCAAGATCGCTTTGAAGAAACTGTTGATAGTAATATGGATGCTAAAGAGACTTTCTATGATGCCTTAGAAGTAAATGATGAAACTATTATTGGAAACTGGAGGAAAGGCGATCCATGTTTTAAAGTTGCAGAGAACTTAACAAGATTAACTCCTGGTGTTATATGGAAGACAGAATTTAAAAATGGTGAACCAGAGCATTTAGCTAAAGAACTTTCCAAGGTAAACTCGGAGAATGTGGCTTGGCTTCTCCTTGCAGCTTATAGCAAAATACTAGATGAAAGAAATACACTAAGGACTAAACTTTTGGGCACAAAGAAAACAGAAACTGATTCTGGAACTTCCAAGTTTGTGAAAATCAAATTCCCAGATAAAAATGCCCTATTTGAAGACTTTACTTAACTTGGAACTCATAACTCAGAATTGAAGATGCAGTTATCTCGGAAAGACTTGTGGAAAGTCTTATTGTCTGATGGCTTGGACCCCTGCTTCCTGCATGCTAAACCAACAAAGTTTTTGAGAGAGCTGTATGAACAAAACCACTGTCTGCTTGGACAAAAAAGGACGTGGAAAGGAGAGTTTGAAAGAGAATCAGCTTTAAGAAAAAAACCGTGGAAGCAGAGACCTGGACTTAAGACATCTCCTTGGGCCAAGAGAGGAGCCCCACCCATGTGTACAGAGAGGGTGAGTTTTCCCCAGCAGTTAAAGAAGGTGGATGTCCCCACCCGATGTTCAGGAAGAGTTTTGCCACCCCAGGGTGCAGAGAGGTTGAAACACATTCCTCAAAGATTAGGGCGGTTAAGGTCAACACCCCATAAGTCTAAGAGGGGTGTACCTGTCCCCCATAGATTAGAGAAGGCCAGGTGGTCAACCCAATGTTCTGAGAGGGTTGAGCCTGTGTGCCAAAGGTTAGGGAAGGCCAGGTGGTCAACTCGTTGCTCTGAGAGGGTTGAGCTTGTAAGACAAAGGTTAGGGGGAATGTTGTCTTCACTCCACTGTACTAGCGGGGCTAAGACTCTAACCCAAAGTTTGAGTAAGGTATGGCATTCACCCCAACACTCTTGGAGGGTGAGGTCTGGAGCTTGGTCGACACCCAGATGCTTGATGAGGGTGGAACCAAGAAAGTGGCCATTGGGCAAGCCTGTGGAAAGGGTGGGTCCCCATGTAGCCCCAAGGAGAAGAAACTATCTTCTTAAGAATGACTCTCAGACTTTAAAATCGAATGGACGATGCCCTGCAGGTTTACTGAACAGTAGAGGATCCGTAGAGAATCCATAACTCATGTTTAACATCCCAATTTCTCCTTATCATATTGAAAATGTTTATCCTTTGTCTTTCCATTTGTGTATTGGAAGCAGTTAAATGGTTTTATAAGTTTCAAAGGTCTATAGGAGACGGGACTTTGCCTCAAGATGAACTGTATTTCTTTAAAATGATTTTGATATGATTTTGTACTTGAATTGTTACTGATTTAAGTTTTTTTGTGAGAATTGTAATATATTTTTAGAATTCAGAGGGTGGAATGTAACCTTTGGAGAATTTGATGTGATTATGAATTCCAAAAATATAATTGAATCATGCTTGTAAACAAATCTGTTAATCTGGGCATGATTAGGTTAGGATTAGGGCATTGAGCCCCACCCCTTGGTGGGTGGGGAATTGAATATAAAAGGCAAGGCAAAGGACAGTTCAAGCAGTCTTTTGAGAAGCAGTTTTGATATTGGAAAGAAGGCCCCAGGAGAAGAAAAACAAGCCCTTTGCCTGATCGTCTACAGCTGACCTTGTAGAGGAAACAGGAGACAGCTGACCTTGTGGAGGAAACAGGAGCTAAGCCCGGAGAGAAACGCAGCCCCGGGAAGAGAGGAACCCCAGAAGCCTGAACCCTGGTAAACGCTGGCAACTGTCTTGCCCTAACACGTGGCAATGGACTGTGATGAGAGAAGAAACCTAACGCTTTATGGTCTGGTATCTGGACTTTTACCCCGATAAATACCCTTTATAAAGACCAACCCATTTTTGGTATTTCACATTAGCACCCCTTTGGCTAACTAATACAGGCTTGAATAGTATGGGAGAATTATCATGTCCCACAAACACTTCTGGAATACTTCCCATTATCCCTGAACTTTTACCATCATGGTTTAATTGTTGCAAGATTTTCAAAAGATTCCTATAAAATTCAGAATCATTTGTTATATGTAATATCTTAAGTTATGACTGGGTTAAATGATAATCATCAAGAATGTATTTATTCATTCCACAAATATTTGAACACCTTCAATATCTAGAAGGGCAGATATTTGATTGCTGTTTTCACTACTTCTGGCAAGCTAGAGGTAGTGTGAACAGCAAACAAAGCAGGTACAGATTTGGTTGAGGAACACAGACACACACACACAAAACAGTAAGCAAAAAATAAATGAAAGGCATGTTGAGATTATATGTATGTTAGAAGAATCTGAGTTGAGTTGGGTGTGATAGAGGGTGTTGATGGGAGAACTAATACCCAAAGGGATATGGAAGATGTCAGAGACAATGTTTTCCATTTCAAGGATGGTAGAGTAGAAAGGTCATAGAATTTGGAGGCAGACATCTTATTTCTGAGGCCTAATTTTCTTCCTCTTTAACATAGACTTAACAATTTATATTTCATTGGGTGTGAAATAAGGATCAGGTGAAATAATATACATAAAAGAGCTTTCTATATTGGAAATAGCCAAATGCATGTTAATGACCATTGTTTTTTTGTCAAGAATGACAAACTGGTGAATTTCTTTGAATATCATAACCATGAAAAAAATATTTTAAAGAGTAAGGCATTAAAATGAACTACTCGTGGAACTTTGCATGTACAACGAAAACTGTTCAGAGAGAGTAGACCTGGTGCTTTAGAGTTGAAATTTTCAAACACCGAGTAATGTCTTGGACATCTTTCATGACCTCATTCTGAAAGATTTGTATGGTGGTGGGAGAGGGAGGCCTTGAAATTTCATTTATGCTCAATACTCCCTCTCTTTCCCATTATTACTTTTTCCCTCCTATATTTTAAAACATTCTTAGGAAGAAAGTGATATTTGGGATTGAGGAAGGGAGGCGCAAGGTTCAAATTAAACCACACATTGAATGTATTTAAGGAATTATTTTTTTTACCACTTTTTTCCCTTTTTTAAGGAATATCCTCAGAATGTACTCTAATATTCTTTAGACCATAGTCGATATAAGCAAGAGTCAGACAGAAAAAACTAATAAAATTGAGATAGTGAATCTTGAAGTATGATACAATCTCTGCCTTTGTTTATTTCTTCGTTCTATTTGGTCCCCATCTGTGTGGAGACCATATGTAATAACCACATCTATATTCTTAGAACTATGGCAGGTATTTGCATTTATCTCCCAGTAATCAGAGGAGCAGTAAAGAGAAATATATTTGGGATGTAAAAAGGAAAGGGGGTGCGGGAGGCCATTGATAAGGATCCTGACAATGTGAATGGCCAAAGTAATATTAGGAATTTGAGGAAGTGATTTCAATGGTTGTGATCAATGATGCAGCACAACTGCCATGTGTTTTTCTATTTAGATACTTGTCTTTTAATTTTTTCCAAAGTTGAAAAATAAGATTATTCAATGAGGGATTCTGCTCTGCGTCATGACCATGGTATTCACAGAAATAAACCCAGACATGAAAGTCACTCATACCCTCCCTCTCCTGTTTGTCCAGTCTGGCCTACAGCGTCACTTCTGGGAAGAATAATCAACACACCCACAAGCAAATTTCCCAGTGTCCTTTTTGGTTACTCCAAACTCTATTCCCAGAAAGGGCATTAACCAGAACAACCCATTAAAATGTTATTTTCTTTGGCTTCTAAAGGAATATTAAATCTACAATTTGGATATAACAGCTGAATTATTCTATTAAAGATCACATCTCAATTCACCTCCCTAGTTATATCATAAAAGTTTTAAAACAGAAAGTCAAATTACTTAATGGTAGAGTATAAATTAGGAGATACTATAAGATGTGGCAATAACTGATCTTTTAAAAGTTTTCATTGAACATTTTATAAGTCATAGATATAAAAAGCAGAGTTTCTTCCAAATCAAACATCCTTGGGCATTTTATTTAAATGAATCTATACAACCTCAAAATATTTGGGCACTGTTACAGGCACAGTAATGGCCTCTTAAAGATGTCTACCACCGAATTCTCAGAAGAGAATATGTGAAGCTGTGATTATGCTACCTTGCATGGGAAGGGGAATGAAGGTAGCAAGAATTAAGTTTGCTATGTAAATGACCTTAAAATAGGTAGATTATCCTGTATTACCCAGGTAAACCCAATATAATTCAAAGGACCTGAAATGTGCAAGAGAGAGGCAAAAGAGTCAATTTCAGTGATGTGATGTGGGAAGGACTCTGACCAACCATTGCTGGCTTTGAACATGGAAGGGGACTGTGAGTCAAGGAATGAAATCAGCCTCCAGAACTTGGATAAGGCAAATAAACAGATTTTCTCCTAGAGACTCCAAAAGAAAAATAGCCCTGCCAACACCTTGATTTTAGCCTTTGAGAACCATTTTGGACTTCTGACCACCAGAATAGTTAAGATAAATTTGTATTTTTTAAAGCCACAAAGTTGGTGGCAGTTTCTTATGGCAGCAATAGGCAATGTAAGCCCATCTCAGTGGTCCCTTCTCTCCCTCCCTCACTCTACTGCAGCCACTCTGACCTTAGTTCTGTTTCTGCAGAGTCAACCACCCATTTGGGGATTTGATTGGGAGTCACAGCCAGATGTTAGGGAGTTCCTCAAAGCCAACCAGAGATGGGGCACCATGAGTAGTAGCTGAGGCCTGATGGTTGCATGTTTGACTCAAGAGATAAGAGGCCACAAGCTCAGGAGCCACAAACTCCAGCTGTAGGTGTCAAAGTTACTGAACAACAGAACTGTAACACAGATCCCAGTTGCCACTCCTCACCCCAACTCCCTCCAAGAGGGACCCAAATTCCATTTCTTGGAGGATAATGGCAAGAGAGTTAAACCTTGGAAGTTGGAAAGTAACTCTCTAAATTGAAAAAGACTATTTTCAAAAGAAGAGACTAATAATGTCAGTTAGTACGTTCCAATTTTCTACCATCCTGTATTGATGAAAGGGAGATCAAAGAGACAAATATGACAATTTTCTTTGTACATCTGAGTATACCTTATTCACTTTCAACCAACATAAAATAAATACTCTGTGAATAGCTGACTTTCACACTTACCTGAGTCTATCTGTGTCTGAACAGTAGAAATATTCCTGAAGACCCTAAGATTTTTACAATTTCTTACCTCAACTTTGCATGATTTGTGTACCCTATTTGGTACACTACCTATTTGTAGGCATGGGGAAAGCCTTAACTCACCTCCAAGAACTTAAATTTCTCCTTACGGAGTCATTCATTCTTGATTAAAAAAAAAAAAAATGGCAGAGATAATATTTCCAGAAGACAACTGAAAATGCATAAAATTTAATTAAATTTTAATTAGCGCAGAAAGCCATAAGAAATCAGTGATTTGGAATCTGAATTCCTTAGAAGAAGACCATTTCAATAACACAAAGTATGGGTCTCCCCATGCCCGGTGTTAGCCTAAGGCCTCCAAATTTTGGGTGATGCAATCTTCTACTACACAGAGAGGCAAAAATAGAGGAGTGAATAGAATATAATTTACCTACTTTTACCAAAGCATCCTAATTACTTCGGGTGCTTTTAAAAACTGTAGATTCCTCAGATACACTTTATACATATTCAATCTCTGTTTGGGAATCTATATTTTTAAAAGTTCTTTGAATGACTTTGAAAAAAGCCAACTTTGGGAGTCATTGACTTATTTCAAAATTTGAGTTATGGCCAACCCTAACTAGAGAAACCAAAACACGTGTTTGTTTGTTTGTTTTATAAATAAGGAAATATTTAAACCCAACAACCATTGCCAAGATTATTGTAATGTATCTGCTCAATTTTCTCCTTGAAGGTTTAGAAGAAGTATGTCATACATGACATATGATGATGTCAATAACATCAAGATAATTCCATTGTTGTGCAAAGGAAGAAATTGGGCCTGGATTGGAATACAATAGGCTTTGGTATGGATCCAAAAATGTATATCATACAGAGAGAAGCTTAGAAGGATATTAGAGTGTTCATATTGAAATAATTATCATAAAAACATCTTTGTGGTTTAAGAACAAGTCAACTACAACTAGTATTTTAAAACCCCAGAACTATTTTCTGAAGTTTAGAGGAAACCATATAACCCTGGAAAATGTGTATCATCTGGGAGTGTATTAACTACCTAATCTTGTAAGTCAACCATTTCCCTGCAAATATAACAGAGGAAGAATATTTGGAATGACAGGTACATATTAAATTTCAGGATGGACGTTTTCAACACTAAAAATAATAAATACTTATACCATTTGCTTTTAGAAGTCAATTTGTTTTTAATGGAAACTATTTTATAATGAGTCAACATTATGTCATTTTCAAAACATACCACATAATGTTGGTCCTAAAAAACACACTTTAGTATTACTTAAGTTTTCAAAAACTTCATTTTTTTCCTAGGGAAGTATTCCTTTTCAAATGAGTTAAACCAAAAATACTTTTTAATCCTATATGTTATTTGCATGTTGTAAAACCTTCAACTAATTTAGTTTCTGAAAAATGGTGTGTGCTGATCTATCACAACTGTAGTCAGTAGGAAACCAGCAAACAAAAACAAACTATTCCCCTGGGCCTTTACAAAGGATTCCCTCTGCCTGGAATCATCTGACTCTTCTCTTCTTGGCTAACTTCAGCTCATCATTCCCCTAACTCTTCACTTTGGTCTTCATTTCCTTCTGTAAAATTGTTTCTGATAACCCAGGGTGGAGTCTGTGCCAAATCTAAGGGACAGATGAAGGTCCTATTATCATGGAAGTGACATTCTCCAAGGTCAAAATTAGAAAACAAACTGTTAAAAATAAACAAACAACATAAAGATAATTTCAGAGAGCAGTAAGTTCTACCAAGAGGAAAATATAATGTATTTAAAATGATAGGAAATACTTCAGTTTGTGTGGTTAAAAAGCCTGTGTGAAGAAGTTGAGAACTAAAGACAATAAAAAGGTTTAGGGTAGCACTTTTCAGTGTGGTTCATGGATCCTGGGACACTTTCTGAGGGTCCACATATCAAAATTAGTTTCATAATAATACTAAGACATTGTTTTTATTTTTTACTTTAATTGTCTCACAAGTGAATAGTGGAGAAACTACATGACGTATGATGATGTCTTCTCTGACAGCTAATGGAATGCCTGCTTGTGTATTGTGCAGAATTTTTTACAATAATGTTTAGAGTATAAATACATGTGTTTTCAGGGATTTAATCAGTTTGTTATTAATAACTCTTCTGTGTCCCTACCATCTATTTTCATTTACACCTATTATTTCTGTAACCTAATAATATTACTACAGTTTGTGGTCTTGTTTTACAGTATTTTTAATTTTTTTCAAAAAGATTTTTAAAATATTAAATTTTATCTAAAATTGCTAGTATTTTAAATTTAATAGTGCTTTTAAAAATAATAAATAAAAATTATAAAATATTCTTATATTGAAAGATGGATCACTAGCTTAAAAGGGAAAGATCAGAAGACTTTCTCAATCCTCAGATGCACTGCACAAAATCGACAGATATTTTTCTGATTCATTGAACAGAAGAATTTACTTTTTAAAAAGTGAATGAAAATATAAACAATCAACAAAAACATGATAAAGCTATCTTTCCCTTGGCTTCATAGATAGTAATAGTTTACCTTATTTTGTCTTACGCAGCAGAACATTTCAAATAATATTATGATGTCAGATGAGTATGGCATCATTTTTGAGACCTATCACTCAAAGTATAAGAAAAAATGAATGGAATATTTTAAATGTATATAGGATAAACTCCAAAAGCCAAATTTGTTTGCTACAGCTTTTCAAACTAGAAATGAAAAAGCCACTGAAGCATGTTATTGGATAAGGTGTGCTGCATTGGCTGGAGAAGTACACATACAAGCTTGAGAGATTAAGCTGACATTGCTAAACTCCTGCTGGATAAAAAGTCAGTAAAATAAATCCTATTGTCCCACTTTCTAATGATAGAGGAACTCATCAAAT
The DNA here is from genome assembly GCA_026826555.1 of Tolypeutes matacus. Classification (NCBI taxonomy): domain Eukaryota; kingdom Metazoa; phylum Chordata; class Mammalia; order Cingulata; family Chlamyphoridae; genus Tolypeutes; species Tolypeutes matacus. The sequence continues at coordinate 23,911,224 of JAKSZT010036119.1, read as the reverse complement.
TAAAGATTTAGCTGAACCATGAAGAGTAATAATAACTCATCTTCAGAATTTTACTTTTGCTTTACAAATGGACAAATCTACAGATGATTCAAGACTTGCTGTTTTGCTTGAATTCGTCTGGTATCTACCCAAAATAGTTAACAAAGATCTTATTTTACGTGAATGCTTGCCAACAATACAAAGTGGTCCTTATATTTAAATCAGTGAATAATTTTTTTTTTAAATCTTGTGGTCAATCTACCCTGAAACTACTGTGTTGGTATTAGCACAAAAGCATTTGTGGGTAAAACTGTTTGAGCCTTAGTAGGAATCAAGGCAGTGGCACCAAACTGTACTGGTAGATAATGTATTCTTTACCCCCACATACTTGGAGTTTAAAAAATGTCAGCTTCACTTAAGAATGTCTTTGATGAATCATTAACAGTTTTCTTTTGTTATGTCTGACAAAAGAGCAAGTATGTTCTATTGCATGTCAAAAGAAGATGGTTGTTCTCAGGAAAATCACCTACATAATTGAGTCACAAGTTGAACTAGCCACATTTTTATGTGGAACATGAACATTTTTAGTTGAAAGTGTGACTGACATACAAATTATGGTTTGTCAGATAAGGGCATTTGGTAGATATATTTGAAAATGAACAAAGTGTGCCTGTCCCTTCAAGGAAAACAATTGACTATTTGAATAATTTGAATTTTCAAATGAAAATTAGAATTTTGAAAAACTTCTATCTGTACTGTGAGCTACACAACTTCTCAATTATTAAAGACTTTTCTGATTTGTTTAGTGGTGATATTAACAAAAGGGAATTTTATTTACATTATATAGTGAAATGTGTCAACATCTGGAAAATTTTCATAGCTCAGTGAACCAATAATTTCCAAATGGTCAAAGTTTAATGTTAAAAATGATGCATGGGTAAGCAATGTATTCAGAGTGCAAGGTAGAACAGTGGATTTTAAAGTAACAAAATAGAAAATATTCTTTAATATGGTTTCAGATCCCACATTGCAACTAGCCATTAATTAACTAGCTCTTGTATAGTTGTGTATCTTCAAAGAAGAATATTTGCAAACACTTAAAAAAGCTAATAATATACCCCTACCTTTTCCAACTACCTCTCTGCATAAGGATGGATTTTCTTCATAGGCATCAAACCAAAACAAAACATCACAATGGACTGAATAAAAAAGCAGCTATAAGTATCCAGCTCCCTTCCACTAGATCAGACATTAAATAGAGTTGCAAAAATATAAAAACAATTTCATTTCTCTCCAAAATTTTTTTGGGGAAATATAGGTATTTTTCACTAAAATGTTACTTATGCTAACATGTAATAGATTTATTATTGTTGTTTTTAATGAATTACATAAATATTTAAAGGGAATCTCAGTTTTAATTTTCAGTGTGATATATACCCTTTGGAGGTTCTAAAAACATCAGTAAGTTTTAAGTGTGTAAAAGGGTCCTGTGCCCAAAATATTTGAGAACTGCTGGTTTAGGAGAAGAGCTGTAAAGTATTTTTCTGTAAAGTAGGAACAAGTTGGACATATTTGAGGGCCAGGGTGAAGGCCAGAATGGCTAGACTATAATTAGGCAGAAGGAGGAGAACAAATTGAGATGGTGAGGTATTAGGCCAGGGTCAGATACATTAAGGTATTGTAAGCATAAGGTAAAAAAATTAGGAAGACTGGAACTACCAGATATTATTTAGGAAACAAAACATAAACAATGGAGATAAATTCTAAGCTTGATGATATCCAAAGTTCATGAATGAGAAGTGAAACTATATTCTCATATACCATTAATGGGAGTGAAAATCAGAACAACTTTTGAAGATAATTAGGCAATGGCTATAAAATCTTAAAATGTGCACATATTTTTCCCCAGAAATTCCACTTTTGGAATTTATCCTAAAGATATTACCATGCTAATGCACAAAGATATATATAAAAGTTGCTTAATACAACATTGTTGATCATAACAACAAAATAATAATAAATTTTAAAAATCCCTTGAAACTACTGGGAGGAATTAAAAAAAAAAAAAAAAAAAAAAACCTGTGTACATTTTGATGAATCAATAATTGGCAGACCTTGTAACCATATTTTAAAAATATGATGCAAAGAACATTGGAGATGGGAGTTATAGGATTCAGTTCTTCCACCAAAACAACTATTAAACAGGCAGGAACTATCTGAAACAACTATTTTGAAGATCCAGAGTCCAGAAGAATACTGTACAGCACCAGGGAAGAGCAGGAGGAAGAGGCTGATAAATAGTAAAGAACTTTAAATTGCTCTCTCCACGTGGCAACTACCAGTGCCTTTCCCCCACTCCCATGACAGGACACTATGGGATCCAGTCCCTGAGTAACAGCTGGTGACAGAAAGGGATATAAAAATCCTCTCCCCAAGGACAGAGTGTGCCGGTGTGCATAACTGATCACTGATAATGGCTTTGATTAGCAAATTTGAATAGCTGGATTCTGGCTCTGAGGGCAACTATTGTTTCAACCAACCCCGGACAAAGGCTGCAGCAGCCATTGTTTTTCAACCTTCCCTGGAGAGGGGCAGAGACAGTGGGGATTTAAAGATTCAGCACTTCTACAGGACTGTGGGGAAAAGTTAGCTGAAAGGCTGCATTTTTGCTTGGCAAGTCAGGAAATATCAGCTTTGGGAAGCCATCAGAGAAGATTTTTGGTGTCCTTCCCAATCCTCTCCATAGGGCACTTTGGATCCAGTCTGCCCCACTTCATCGGTCCTGGTCCTGTGTTGGCCAACACAAATGATGGCCAATCCAAAGGAAGAGGATAAAAATACAGAAAACACTGATGAGGAAGATGAGAAAACACCAATGTAAAAAACAAAGCTTTTTAAAAAATGATCTTAAAAATGCTTAAGGAAATGAAGGAAAGTACAAAGAAAGAACCACAAGATATCAGGGAAAAAATGAATGAGCAATATGAGAGTCTAAGTAAAGAGATATAAATTTTAAAAAAGAATCAAACAGAGCTACTGGAATTGAAGACCACAATAACTAAAATGAAAAAATGCCCAGGAGGGTTTCAAGATCTGAATAGAACTAGCAGGAGAAAGAATCAGTGAACTTGAAAACAAGACAGTTGAAATGAGACAGGCTGAAGAGCAGAAAGAAAACAGAAATATTAATATTGAAAATAGCCTAAGATCCTCTGGGATATCATCAAGTGCACCAATATACACATTATGGGAGTCCCAGAAGGAGAAGAAATAGAGAAAGGGGCAGAAGGAATAGTCAAAGAAATAACAACAAACAACTTTCCAAATTTAGCAAAAGATGTGAATGTGTGCATCCAAGAAGCTCAGAGAATGCCAAACAGGATAAACATGAAGGAAAAATCACCCTGCCATTTATTGATTACACTATCAAATACAGAAAATGAAGAGAGAGTTCTAAAATCTGCAAGAGAAAAGCAACATATTACATGCAATAGAATCCCAAAAGATTGAGTGCTCATTTCTCATCAGAAACCATGCAGGCAAGAAGGCAGAGGGTTAAAATACTTAAAGCGCTGAAGGAAAACAACTGCCAGCCAAGAGTTTTATATCCAGCAAGACTTTCTTTCAAAAATGAAAGAGAGAGAAGAAGATGTGGACCAAGTAGTTGAGCACCCACTTACCACATGGGAGGTCCCAGGTTTGGTTCCCAGTACTTCCTAAAGAAGATGAGCAAGACAGTGAGCTAATGTGACAGGCTGGCACAGCGAGCTGATGCAACAAGATGATGTGATGAGATGATGCAATGAGGAGACACAATGAGGAAACACAATGAGAGACATACAAACAGGGAGTGGAGGTGGCTAAAGCTATTGGGTGCCTCTCTCCCACATGGGAGGTCCCAGGTTCAGTCCCTAGTGTGTCCTAAAAAAAATAAGATTAGCAGACACAGAGAGCACATAATGAACAGACACAGAGAGCAGACAGCCAATGCAAACAATGAGGGGTGGAGAAGAAATAAATAATTAAAATAAATCTTAAGAAAAAAAATAAGGGAGAAATAAACAAAAGCAGAGGGAGTTAAGCACCACTAGATCTGCCTTATAAGCAATGCTAGAGGGAGTTCTTCAGACTGAAATGAAAGGAAACTAGACAATGGTTTAAAGCAGCATAAAGACATAAAGACCTTTGGAAACAATTTGGGTAATTATAAATGCCAGTATTATTGTATTGGATTGTTTGTATGAAACCCCACTTCTTACTTCCTACAGGTGGTAAAATGCAAATGCATAAAAAGTAATAATAAATCTAGATTTGAGGACATACAATGTACAAAGATATGTAGTAACAAGTACAAAAAATGGTGTGGGGGGGATAGTCATATAGGAAAAGTATATGTGCATGCTATTGAAGTTCAATTACATCAAACCAAATATAACTGTGATATTTTGAAGATATTAAGTTTTAATCCTATAATAACCACAAGAAAAACAGATGAAAATAAATCAAGATAGAAATCAGGAGGCACTCAATATGGTACAATACAAAAAAGAAAATAAAGGTAAATGTAAACTTTCACAGAAATGAAGGACAAAAAAGGTGTAAACTTACAAAGGCAAAACAGCAAAATGACAGAAGAAAGTTCTGTATTGTCAGTAGTGATTTTAAATGTAAATGGGTTAAACTCTCCAGTGACAAGACAGAGATTGACAGAATGGATAAAATAGTATGACCCTACTATATGCTATCAGCAAGACACTTACCTTAAAGTCAAAGATACAAGTAGGTTGATGGTGAAAGGATGGAAAAATATATATACCATGCAAGTAGTAACCAAAAGACAGATGAAGTGGCTATACTAATACCAGATAAAATAGACTTTAAGTAAAAAACAGTTATGAGGGACAAAGATGGTCATTAATGTACTGATAAAGGGAATAATTCAACAAGAAGATGTAGCAATAATAAATATATATGCATATAACAGCAGAGCCCCAAAATATATGAAACAAATACTGATAGAGTCGATGGGAAAACTTGACAGTTCTACATTAACAGTAGGAGACCTTAATATACTATTCTCAATAATGGATAAAACATCTAATTAGAAGATCAAGAAGGAAGTACAGGACTTGAATGATACACTAAACCAACTAGACCTAACAGACATATAGAGAGCACTGCAACTAACAAAAACAGAATACATGTGCTTCTCGAGAGCACATGGATCATTCTTCAGAATAGACCACATCTTGAGTCACAAAATAAGAATCAATAAATTTAAAAATATTGAAATCATACAAGGTATAATCTCCAACCACAATAGAAGGAAGCTAGAAATCAATAACAGAGGGAGAAAGGGAAAATTTGCAAATATGTGGAAATAAAACAATATACTCTTAAACAACCAATAGGTTAAAGAGGAAATCAGAAGTGAAATCAGGAAATATCTTGAGGTGAATGAAAAGGAACATACAATATACAGAAACATATGGGGTACAGCAAAGGCAGTGCTGAGAGAGAAATTTATAGCTCTAAATGCTTACATTAAAAAAGAAGAAAGACTTCAAATCAGAGACTAACTTCAAAACTGGAAGAACTACAAAAAGAAGAGCAAACATAACATGAATCAAGCAGAAGGAAGGAAATACCAAATATTAGAGTGGAGGTAGGTGAAATAGAAAACAAAAAAAGAGTAGAGACAATCAACAAAATTTAAAGTTGGTTCTTTGAAAAGATTAACAAAACTGACAAACCTTTAGATAGACTGACAAAGGAAAAAGAGTGGACTTACAAATAATGAAAATCAGAAATGTAAAGGGAGACATTACTACTGACCTCACTGAAACGAAGACTGTAAGTGATATTATGAATAACTGTATACCAATAAATTAGATAACTTAGATGAAATGGACACATTCTTAGAAACACATAAACTACCTACATTGACTCAAGAAGAAATAGAAGATCAAACAAATCAATTACTAATAAAGAATTGAATCAGTAATCAAAACCTCCAAACAAAGAAAAGCCCAGGACTAGATGGTTTCACAGGGGGGATTCTACCAAACATTCTAAGACCTAACTTCAATTCTTCTCAAACTCTTCCAAAAAAATTCAAAAGGAGGGAACACTCCCTAAATCATTCTATGATGCCACCATTACCCTCATACCAAAGCTGGATAAAGATACCACAAGAAAAGCAAACTATAGACCAATGTCTCTGATGAATATAAATGCAAAAAACCTCAAGTAAGTACTAGCAAACCAAATCCAACAGCATGTTAAAAGAATTATATACCATGATCAAGTGAGATTTATCTCAGGTATACAATATTGGTTTAGTATACAAAAACCAATTAATGTAATACACCATATTAAGAGAATGAAGGGGGAAAAAAAACATATGACCATCTCAATTGGTGCAGAAAAGGCATTTGACAAAATACAGCACCTTCCTTGATGAAAACAATTAGAACACTAGGAATAGAAGGAAACTTCCTTGACATGATAAAGGGCATATATGAAAAGCTCACAGCTAATATTCTGCTTACTGGTGAAAGACTGAAAGCTTCCTCTCTAAGATTAGAAGACAAGAATGCCCACTGTCACCACTGTTATTTAACATTGTACTGGAAGTCCTTGCCAGAGCAATTACGCAAGAAAAAGAAATAAAAGGCATCCAAATTGGAAAGAAAGAAGCAAAACTTTTCCTATTTACAAAAAAATCCTGAAAAATCCACAACAACAAAGATTCTAGAGCTAATAAATGAATTCAGCAAAGTGTCAGGGTACAAGATTAACAACCAAAAATCAGTAGTATTTCTATATACAAGCAATGAAAAATTGGAAGATAAAAATCAAGAAAAAGAATTCCATTCACAATTGCAACTAAAATATATCTAGGAATAAATCTAACCAAGGATGTAAAGGACTGGTACACAGAAAATCATAAAACATTGCAAAAAAAAAAAAAAAAAAAAAAAAAAATTAAAGAAGACATAAATAAATGGAAGGATATCATTTGTTTATGGATTGGCAGACTAAATATCATTAAGATGTCAATACTACCCAAAATTATTTATAGATTCAATGCAATCCCAATCAAAATTTCAACAACCTTCTTTGCAGAAATGAAAAAGCCCATCATCAAATTTATATGGAAGGGTGAGGGGCCCTGAATAGCTAAAGCCGTCTTGAAAAAGAATGAAGTTGGAGTATTCACACTTTCTGTGGCTATAGGCAATCCTGGAGTCCTCCCACATGTCAGGGTAAAAATGGAAGCTCTTTTTCTTTGTGCTCTCTCTTCCGTTTCTATAAGATTCCAGTAAAAGGATTATGACCTATCCTTGGTTCCACAATCTAATGAAAAGGTATCTTAACTGAATCTACCCAAACGGTCCCACATGAATAGGTTCACATTCTCAAGAACATAATTTTCTGAGGTCCACAAAAGACTCAGACCAGGGAATGGTGTGGTGATAGGGAACTGGAAGTTAAGGTTTAAAATGAACAGCATTGCTATTTGGAATGATGGAAACGTTTGGGTAAAGGATAGTGGTGATGGTAGCACCACATTGTGAACACAGTTAACAGCACTGAAATATATGTATCTGAATATGATTAAAAGGGGAAATGTTAGATTGTATACATGGTAACAATAAAACAATTTTAAATGCATGGAACAACACTACACAAACAGTGAACCCTAAGTTAGACCATGGACTTTAGGTTTAGTACAATTATAAAAATATGCTATCATCAATTGTAAAAAATGTTCCACTCCAATGTAAGGTGTAAATAAAGTGGTAAATGGGAATCCTGTATTTTATGCATGTTTGTTCTATAAACCCAAAACTTCTCTAATGGGGGCGTATGATGCAGACCTATATATAATAATAAGAAAAAATATCTAAGATATGTATTTTAGGTGAAAAAGGCAACAACTTATGGCACAATATATAGAAAGAGAACAAAATAAAAGAGGGATCATTTTTCCCATAAACAGTTTTGTAGCTCTTCATCTACCTAGGTGAAGAAGTTATCCAAGTGCTCAGGTATTTGAGTTTTCTCACAGCCGGTCATAACAGAGGAAATGAAATTGTATTATGCATATAGGAAATGTCTGCAATATCTGGAAAAATAAATAAAATCAAAGCAGTGATTACCTCTGGGGAGTCAGACTAGAGAGATGGTAGGTTATTTTATGTTTAATCTTATATCCTGTTATACTGTTAAATACTTTAGCATTTCATACCATTCATGTATATTACTTTCATAACACTAATTAATGAATGAAATTAATGAAAAACCTATAATAAACCATATTATTAATAATTCTAAAAATATTGTTATAGAAAATGGAAAGAGAAATAGAGGTAATTATAGGAGTTTTAGAATATACATCCATGTGAGTAGAAGGACTATGTAGATGAAAGATAGATCCTTAGCTCATAAGAAATGTTAAAATTAAGACTGGTAATGAGTTTGATGTGAAGGGAGAAAAAGAATTTAAATCCATTTCTTCATTGTCTTATTTGAAAATATAGAACACTTATTAAAAATTCATTTTCATTTAAAATGTGTCCATTGAGATAAACTGTGTGAACAGATTAGGTAGGACTAATTTGAAGAATAAAATCCCAGTGTATGTGATAGTCCTTCATAAATAAGAGAAAGCAAGTGTTCATTATAATAGTAAAAGCTAGCAAGTACATATGGTACATCTATATATAGGAAGTCCTTTTAGCAAATAAAAGTTACATTATAGAAGCATGTTTAATGACATAAAAAAATATCCCTGACTTAACTTTAAATGAAAAAAGTTTATAAGGCTATAAGCATAACATTAACATATTTAAGTTAAAACCTGTGTGTGTATGTGCACGCACATTCATACACTACGAAAAAAACACCAAAATCTCTGGACTGGAAAATGTATTTTCTACTTTTCTCCTGTAAATATTTTCCAAATATGGTAAAACAAAACAATTCTATGACATTTGTAATAAGAAAAAAGTTGACTTTAAAATTCCAATGTACAAAATACAATTTTCTCCCTTACCTACAGGAAAATTTCATTATTTTCATGGTAGTCTATACTCTCAGTTTACTTGGCTTTTATAGAATCACAGTCAACATTACTATTTAAACATTACTTTATAAAGAGTATAGGGAAACGGGGAATATTCCCTGTTTCTCCCAAAGGGAAAACGATGTAGCAAAATTTGTTTGGGTGGAGTACTGCTAACATTGCCTGAGCTCTCCACATTAGAGAAAGCCACTGGAACAGAACTTGGGGAATTTGTTTTAAAATACCTGTCAATTAAACAATCTCTGAGATTCATTCCAAATATGTGGTTTTATGAGTCTATGAATAATAAATAATAACAGCTATAACATTATAAGCTCTTAAATGTATTAAGCACTAACCTTTAGGCTTTGCGCACACCTGCCATTTGATGTTAATTAAGTTTTCCCATAGGTATCATATCCTTTTTAAAAAAGGAGAAACTAAGGACTATCAAGATTACATAACCTGTAATCGTTACTGCTGGTGGCAGGTCACCTGAAAAAGTTGCTAATCTGTATCTATTTTTTTCACAAAACCTAGGCTCTTTACTGCTTTCATATTCCAGGACTGATTCTTCAGCTTTCACCAGCTAGCCTGGGACAAGCAGAATCTGCTACCGGAGCGGTTATGGCAAAAGAAGCAGTCAAGTTGTGGTGAGCCTGGGGTTTTGGAGACTCCAGTGTAATGTTTACACTGAGAGGGGTGAAAAGGCATAGTGTCCCTCAACATCTGACTGGTCTCAAGTAAAAGAGGGAATCCAGTAGGTGGGCTGAGGGGCAACTCAACCACTTTAATCTGGATTCCCCTCCATAATGCCTTACAATAAATGATCTGAATCTCCATTTGCCAGGATGGAAAATTCATGTAGAAGGTCTGAAGTATGGATGTTGATGTGTGTGTGTATGATATACAAGGACAAGGAAATAAATTATTGCCTAGTTAATATTTGGTTTGGTTTTGTCTCCCTCCTTCCCTCCCTCCCGCCCGCCTTCCTTCCTTCCTTCCTTCCCTCCTTCCTTCCTTCCTTCCTTCCTTCCTTCCTTCCTTCCTTCCTTCCTTCCTTCCTTCCTTCCTTCCTCCCTCCCTCCCTCTTTCCTTTCTTTCTCCCACCCCCTCTCTCTCTCCTTTGCCTAGTTGATATTTTGGCTTTTGTCAACTGGTAAAAATATTGCCTTTAAAATATTTTAAATTGTTTGAATTATTCCCCACATGAATGAAGATATGATCTTGTTCTTCTATTTACTCACCGTGTGACCTTGAGCAAGTTACTTGGACTTTTTGAGTGTCTGTTTCTCCTTCTGAAAATATAATAACATTTGTATCACCTGGATTTTAAAGTATGAAACTAATTACCACCTGTACAATTCTTAGAAGAAAGCATAGAATTTGGTAGATAAACCATGAATATTAATTTCATTCCTTTCAAAATGCCCCAGGAAACATTGCTTCATAATGTGCACTTATCAAATTTTTGGTCTCATAAAACCAGTTTTATAAAAAAATATTATATGTTGACAATATCAGTTTCACAATGAGCTAAATCTAATTTAATGCATTTAAATGCTATGACAAGACATCACAACACATGTATTGCTTGATAAAGGAAAATCCTAGCTGAAGTTTTTCAAGAGAGTCTCAGATCATAGAATTTGACATATTCAAAGCTCATGCTTAAATAAAGAGTTGTTTTAACCATCCTCTTATAATAGAAGCAGCTATATATTTGACTGGTTCATTTTTTTCTGGATTCTTTCTACATTTAATTAATTCCTTTATTGCAGGAATAAGACCTTCCTATATATTTTTTATAAAATACAAATATAATAAAATTTTAAGCACATGAATCTCATGTCAATTCCCTGAGTTACTTTCAAGAACATTATCTTTTTTTCCCAACAGCTTCATAAAATTAAGGCATTTTTTCTAAAATTAATTTTCAGATGAGTATAGTTCTGGTCAGAGATTAAATCACTTTCTACAAGCCCATAGCTAATAAGTGATATATTTATGTAATTTTAAGAAGGAAAACACTTTAAATTTGGCAACATATATTAAAATATCTTTTTCTGGGACCTTTTTTTATAAACATGAGGAAATGAATATCTTGAAGGAAAAAAAATCACATAAACACAGCAGATGCTATCACAAAATGAAATAGATAAGGAATAGAGTAGATCTATCATTTGTTAAAAGCATGCAACAGGAACTGACAATAAAAGGTATACCAAAAGAGGACTTTGGGAGACAACTTTGAATAACTTTTAGCTTTGAAAAAAAATGTATTAGCACACAGTGACAGAATGAAAGATTAATGCCTTGTGATATTTTTAGTACGTTTATTTTTTCTCTATTCTTTTATGTTTTTGGCATTAAGCTATAGAATATCCCCAAGTAAGGTTTTGGGTAAATTCCTAAATTAATCCACAAAATAAGAAACAGGCAGGACATTGCTGATTGGTTCCAGACCTGAATAACATTTTTTAAAAAAAGAAAAAAGAATTCCTCAGCATAAGAAGTAAATGGGAAATTACTTCTTGTCAATATTTATCATTTATATCAAAGCATATATGAAACATTTTATATACTTTAGAAACCAATGTTCATTACCCCATGGTCAAAACCAAAGTTAGTCCAAGTAAATCAATATAAACTCTGAGAGTGATGGACAAAACAGAATTAAATTCCTTTGATTCTGCTCATTTGCATTTTTTCTGGAATTGTTTGTTCGGTTTATGATTTATGAGACCTTTAAATGAACATGAATGTTGGCCGAAAGCAGGACATTTAATCGTTGCCAGGGTCACATAAGCAAAGAGAGTTCTCTTTGTAGGAGAAACTTTCTGTCAGTTGCCTCATTTTCAGCGGAACTCAACTCCTGGTTAAACTAAACGCTATGGTATTTGGGCTAGTTATGCATGTATCTCTCTGTTATTCCATAGGGAACGAGCTGGGCTGTCCTTGTTCACCACGTCCACCTGCACTTCGTTAGAGAGCAGAGCTTTCGCGTGCCATACCACAAGATCCCCACAATGACATAACTCCATTCAGAGACTGGCGTGACTGGGCTGGGTTTTTTCCCCTCCTTAGCTCTTGTATCACTAAGAATCTGGCAGCCAGTTCCGTCCTGACAGAGTTTACAGCATATATTGGTGGATTCTTGTCCTTAGTGCATCTGCTTTAAGAATTATCGAAAGCAGTGTCAAGACTGTAAGGTAAGTCCTGTTTTAACTATAGCACAGGGGATGCTGAGTGTTTGGGATAGTGTTTACTGTAACAGGATTAGAAAAAATTCCAGAGCAAGTTTGCCAATTGCTATCCAACAGCAAATCCACAGTTCTGAGCATTAACTTTCACATTTTGCTTCATATGTTTACCATGCTTTATGGACTTGAAAAACATTTTATACAATATATTCTGTGTTCTTTGGCAAAGGAAGTCAGAAAAAATTTCAAGGTGGGAATGTGAAAAATACTAGACACAGTGAAGAAAGTATAGAAATTAAAATGCTATTTTATGCTAATAAGTTCTATATGTCAGTATTATCAGTTAACTTTGCAGTAAAGAAAGGGGCGTTCAGTCTTCAAAATCTTTTGCAATAAATATCTAGCTATAATTTGCAATAAACATTTTATTTTTATAAAATGTGAGCTGAAGGACTTAGACATGCAAATTGTTTAATTATTTCTATTTTTAACATTTCAAAGATTTTTTTGTATATATGTCTTAAGGAAAACATTTTAGTGAAGTTTTGAAAGACAAGACTTACTTTTAGAAAATAGCATTTCCTCTATAGTCATGGGTAAATGAAAAAAAAAAAAAAACTTTGGGGAAAATAAAGTGTGCTTTTGCTTCATAGTAGAGTCATTATATGGTTACAAACTTTCTTTGAATTCAGAGCCCTCATTTTTACCCTGTCAAAAAACTATAGAAGCATTTCTCATTACTATTCTATACTCATATTACCTCTACCATGACATTTTTGGTGAATACTCTAATTAAAACAAGGTAGAATCTTTGATGAAGGAAGACAAATCTTTATAGAATTAACACCCTGTAATTTATAGAGTCTAGGAAAGTATCATTAAGTTCTTTTTAGTGTTACACAGCTGTCAACACGGTCAAGTTCTGTGAGCTAAGTAAATGACCTCCATAGGATCTGGCTAAATATGGTGCATTGCATTAGCAGAGTGTTTGTTACAACTTCCCTAAGTATTTCATATGATAAAGTGCCTTATAATTCCAAGAGGAAATGCAGAAAAGATGTTTAAAACTCCTGGCACCAAATCCTATTTCACCAAAAAATTTTGTATCTTGTTTCTCACAAGGAAGGTGCAATATTCTATGGTGTCTCTTGGAAATGTGGAACCTTCTTTACATAAAGATTTCTTTCCCAGGGTTAGCAACTTTGCCTCAGCCATAACTCTTCAGTCTACAAAAGTCCAATTCTTATATCCTAGTTTCCCTTTTGCAGAATTGCTGACCTTATACTTCCCCAAGCAATTGAAATGTGTTTTGTTGAGCTCCACCTCAGAAACATAGTCATATAAGGTAACTGTTACAAATAATTTTAAATTTATGTTATCAATTCTACCTACATGGTTCCTAACGCCAGTGTTAAATGCAAATTTTGCTCAATTCCCACTTCCTTACCTCTGACATTCTGTGATGCCATTAAAATGCAAATATGCAAATAATCCAAATTTTGGCAGGAAGAAGACAGGGAACTTGTGAATAATTGAGAGAGAAAGAGGAGCTTTAATTTAAAAATGACCAGTTGACTCTCTTGCGAGATTTAAAAATTCTTAGGATTATCAACCTTTTCCTGATTAATAATTACTTTCACTAAATATTAGTTTCAGAACACAGTTTTGAATGTGCCTAATGGTATGGAACGTGAAACAAAACTTGTTATAATATGCACACACACTCACACACATACACCAAGAATTCTATTCCCCTTCCTCAGAACCAACAACAATAACCAGACACATTTAAAAAAATGTGCCTCCCCTCCCCTAAATAAGCATCGTTTTCTTCCAGGCAAAACCACAGATTGCTCCTATTCCCAGTAAAGGCCTGCTTAATGAGACATTTTAATGATATTGAATAATAGGGTAGAGTATACAGTTTACAGTTGTACTTCTCATTTTCAGTTATTCTGTTTTGAGGGATGTTCTGAAGCAGGTTCTAGCATGGTGGTCAGTGAAGACCTCCCAGAAAGCTCTTGCAGGAAGGCATTTAATTAAGGAAGGAGCCAGTGGGTTGACTGGAGCAACTGGAACTGGCGCCACTCAAAAGGAGGCACGTGTGTATACCTTCTAACCTGAAAGTTGTTCTCTGCACCACACGTTGTAAACTCATACTTAAATAAAAATGTAAAAGACATAATTAGTTGCACTAAAAAATATGAAATAATAAAATGCACATTTGTGATGCATTTAAAATTGCATGTCAAATTTTTCCTGAAAGCATATTATTTTATAATAATATATGTTTCCATCTTATATAGGATTCAAATCAGTTGCTGAAAATGAATCTAAGTACATTCACTCTCCTCTTGGCATTAATTGGTGGTGCCAGTGGCCAATACTATGATGATTATGATTTTCCCCTATCGATTTATGGGCGATTATCACCAAACTGTGCACCAGAATGTAGCTGCCCTGAAAGCTATCCATCTGCCATGTACTGCGATGATCTGAAACTAAAAAGTGTGCCAATGGTGCCTCCTGGAATCAAATACCTTTACCTTAGGAATAATCAGATTGACCATATTGATGAAAAGGCCTTTGAAAATGTAACTGATCTTCAGTGGCTCATTCTAGATCATAACCTTCTAGAAAATTCCAAGATAAAAGCAAGAGTCTTCTCTAAACTGAAACAACTAAAGAAGCTGCATATAAATTACAACAACCTGACAGAGTCTGTGAGTCCACTTCCCAAATCTCTACAAGAGCTACAGCTTACTCATAACAAGATTACCAAGCTTGGCTCCTTTGAAGGGCTGGTGAACCTGACCTTTATCCACCTGCAATACAATCAACTGAAAGAAGAGGCCATTTCAGCTGCACTTAGAGGCCTTAAATCACTTGAATACCTTGACTTGAGCTTCAATCAGATGACCAAATTGCCTTCTGGTCTCCCAGTTACTCTTCTAACTCTCTACTTAGACAACAATAAGATCAGCAACATCCCTGATGAGTATTTTAAGCGTTTTACTGGACTGCAGTATCTACGTTTATCTCATAATGAACTGGCTGATGGTGGAATACCTGGAAATTCTTTTAATGTGTCATCCCTTATTGAGCTGGATCTCTCCTATAATAAACTTAAAAGCATACCAAATGTCAATGAAAACCTTGAAAACTATTACCTGGAGGTCAATGAACTTGACAGTAAGTAGAAAGTTGTGCATGTTTTAATCGATGCATCCTGAAGTCTTTAAATGCCTAAACTGTGCAATACAAATATTGCATCTGGCTCCATTGTATTAAAAAATTGCCAAAAAAAAAAAAAAAAAAAATCCCTCTTAACCAAACATAGGAGAATACTAGTTCAGAAACATATCCAAGGCCTAGACTTTCTTTGAAGTGTCCATATGAGGAAGAGTTAAGATCATAGAATTTAAATCCTAATTGCTTTAAATGTAATATTCTTGGCTAATTGATCTTTCTGTGATTCTCTTGATATTTATCTACTCTTATTTGCCTCATTTATGACTTTGTTTGTATCTGACATTTATTTCTTGGCAAGATTTTGCTGAAGTAAAGAAATCCAGAAGCACTGCAGGCAGTGGTTTTAAAACCTCCCTCCTGTTTACCCCCAGAACATTCCCTAGTCTCATGGCTTCCCCTGACATCTTTACTTGGGACCAATATATTACTGCTATCATGACCATAATCTCCTTTGTTAGTCCCATTATTAAGGAGGACAGACTTATGATGAGGCTAGAAACTTCTCTCTCTCTTTATACTATTTCAGAGCCCTTTTTCTCACATACCACTGTTTCCATCATTTGATTTTTCTATAGTTTCTTCTTCCTTTCTTGTGTTACTACAGTTTATTTTTCATTCATCTTCTAGGTGGGAGTTTCACTAGATCCACTTGGACTATTTATGCACTCTTTTGGGACATTTTTCAATTTAAGCAATACAAATTGATGTGGGAAATTGAAATTCCCCATTCCCTGCCTTCCTCTATAATAGAGCATGGCAGAAGAGAAAAGCCATAATTCATGGATAAAGACTGTGAAATGAAAAATCATTTCCAAAACACCGATTCACACCCAAAGCAATTTTATCTGCAAGCTAATCTACTGAAATTGAACATTTTTTAGCTCATAAAAGTTGGTTCCCTTGTCATACTGGATAAGGATATTAGCATTTTTATCAGAGAAATTACAGTATAACTTATGAATACAGTACTTTGCAATACCTCAACAGTTTCCTGTAGTTCCTAGTAGAACTGGGGTGCTCTGAAGGAGATTATGATTGCCAACTCTAAAACACCACATGTTCTTTGCTGTATCTGGGGCTCTGCCAAGGTAAGGTTTGGTGCTGCTTGACTGTTAGACAATACACAGTTAAGCTGTCATAGCTGAGCAACTGAAACAGTTGTTTACAGTGGAAAACTCACTATGTGGCAATTTATGATCCCACATTTTAAACATTTTTGGTTAGGAAGAAGGATATGCTGACAAGCCAAAATGCTAAAGGGATTTAAGGTGTTTGAGGGCTGAAGAAATCCATTCCATTTGGTGGGTGGGGCTTAGCCACAGGGGCAGGACCACTCCCTTTTCTCAGACAGGAAAGGAGAGAGAGAGTTGCAGGCACATTTGGAGGAATAAAGGCAAAGGCGAGGCCTGGTAGTTTGAGCAAAGGATGGAACAGCCAGGAAAGGAGTTAGGGAAGGTGGTGTAAGGTAGGATGCCAAATGCCACTGGGTGCCAGTCGAGATTGAAACCACAGCACCTAGCTCATAGTGGTCACCTCATAATGAGTCATTACCTTTCCTCCTTCCTTCTCCTTGACATTTGGTGAGGAATCGTTTACTATCTTTGCAGTATCACCTCAATTTGGGTTTTTGTACAGATAATAATCATGCACAACAATTGTCCACCTTCTCTTAAGATTAAAGAGTACCCTAATATTTTTCTAATATTAGGAAATATATAGTCATAAAGAATTTCTCATATTTCAAACTTGCAATTCTAAGCAATGGCCTAATCCCAACTCTTCTAAGTGCAAAGTATTTGGGGAAAAGAACAAACTGAAAAGGACATTGTTAGTTGCTTAGCACCTACTAAGAACTAGACAGTGTAAATTACTTTACATACCTTAACTCATTTAATCTTCATGCAACACAGGGAGGTAGATATATTATTTCTAACAGGAAGAAAAGAGAAATGTTCTAAGGTGACTAAACCAGTAAGTGGCAGAGGTAGAATTCCATATATGCCCTGGCCCATATTCTTTCCATTATTCCATATTGTCTCAGAGGTAGGTACCATGAGAAAGATCACTGGAATTAGGGTGATGAGTTAAGACAGAATCTAAGAGGAAAGAAGTGTAGTATGTTTAGGTTGTTAACTAGCCTTTGAGATTGAAAGAAGATAACAAGATAAAGGACCAGATAAAGTAATCTGAAATAGACTTGAGCAAACAGAGGCAGTTTCTATGTACAGGCATAGACCATGCAATTCTATAATAGTCTTAGTTTCCAATAAAAACTTAATTTTTTCATTTATGACAGCTTTTTAAAATTTTATTTTATTTTTATTTTATTTTTTTATTTTTAGGAGGTACCAGGGATTGAACCCAGGACCTTTATGACAGCTTTTTGACAACAGAGGAAAAGAAGAGCATGGGCTCAGATGGTTGTCATTCCATATTTTTTTCCCTTGAAGTTTTGAATCATTGTCATAGTGTATTTTTTTAGGAAGACTCTTCAGATACCATCTAATTAAATGATGTTATTTTTAAGATGCAAAAATCAAGGCTGCTTATATTGGTGTGGTTGTCCATACAGTAGCATCAATCTTACATTTCTTGAGGCTAGACTACATATTTCAAAAGAGTTTTTAGAGAGTATGACTTACTCAAGTACCTTTCTAAAATCAACTTCTGATAATATAAATTCTGTTTCTTTGAATAATTTCATTAAATATCCTGATCTTCCATAGTTATTCTTTACTAAATATTGTTATTTAGTACATTCAAAAATACATAGTATGAATGATTTTTCTAAGTGGGAAATCCTATTCACTAATATAGATTTGAGGCATTTTTGTTTTAATGATTATTTAAAGCCAATGCATTACAATAGATGGTTAAATTTTTCATTCTTTATTTTCCAGAGTTTGAAGTGAGGAGCTTCTGCAAGATTCTGGGACCATTATCCTACTCCAAGATCCAGCATTTGCGTCTGGACGGCAATCGCCTCACCCAAACGAGTCTGCCCCCTGAAATGTATGAATGCCTACGTGTAGCAAAGGACATCACTGTGAATGTGAATTGATACCTGCTAATTCCAGTTATACAGAGGAGTATCCGAAAGCAATACTTTATAGTTATGATTTTTGCATATGTTTTCCTAGTATCCATTTTTTGTTGCTGTTTATTGCTTCTAGAAATTATGAGGGAAAATGTTTTGTAAACATTTTACCACTCTTTTAAAAGAAAAGATGAAAGGCAGGCCTATCTCATCATAAACACACACACATACACACACATAGGTACCAAATATACTGCTTTATTTGTAAATTTCGTGATTTCTAGATCCCACCTTTCAAATGATGTGCAAAGCCTTTGCTTGGTTGCATGGAAGTCAGTTGAATTTTATAATCCCTAAATCTTAATTTAATGTACCCAAGGCATGGACTATATATGGTTGCTTTCCTTTTTGAGTGAAATTGTCTCAATATATTCAAATTTGTTTAGTTGAAAAATAGATATTTTTGAGACCAATAATTTTGCAAAATAATAGACAAAAATCACAAAGTCAGATACCCTTAAAGAATTATTTTATAGTGTTAAAATTTACATGTTAACAAGTGAAACTTTTCTTTCTAAAATTATTTTTCACTTTGAGTCATGTTTATGTTTCTTTTTGATTATTTGCATGTTACATTTAACAAGCTAGTAAGTAGCAAAATAAAACATAGCAAATATCACTGTGTTCACCTTCTTGTGAAATGCATTTCTCTCACATATAAAACACATTGCAGAATATATTAGAGTTCGAAAGATATCTCTAGCCTGCAAAGTTTGACTGATATTAACATAGGATTTTCCACTAGATAAATTGTTTGCTTCTACCATGTACTTGCAAGGAGTTTGTAAACACATCTTACAATATGTGTTTGTATCTCATAACTTGCTTGGATATTTGGCATTATACCCACTCCTGACTCACGTATAAAGGTATCTTGTTAAATAAGAAACTGTTGGAAGAGCTCAGCAACTACTTTTTGATCCTTAATCAAAAATGGTGGATAACCCCCAGGATTGAACATGTTGAATAACTGTAAAACTTTCTGAAATGAGGCTTTATAAATCAATTTATCTTGAAGCCAACACATTTGGAACATAGAGTTTGAGTTTTTAAGCCAGTAATAACAGTTTACATCTTTCATGGGTATCTATGATTCATTACAACAGCAATTATTAGAGCATGTAATTTTTGAAGAATTTTTATTTTACTAGTTAACAAGAAAACCTAGGTTTGGAGTCAAATGTTGTGTAATGAAAAGAATCTTTATCTCACATGAATATAGGACACATCTCTCTAAAGCATAACACATTTTAACAGAACATTTTTAGTGAATTATATCCTATAGTAAAATGGCCTACCAATAAAGAATCATCATCAATTCAGACTGAGTTAACTGGCAGATGTGTGAGAGATATCTTACATTAGGTACACTGGGTATTTTTGATCCCCATGTCTCTTCTACATAAAGGAAAGTTCTTTGAGTTCTGATGGCCCTCTCAGTCACTTCCTGGTATGAATTTAAAATCTATTTTCTCTTAATAAAACTGTAACATAGAAGAAATGAAAATATATTTCCCTTCCCCTATCTGGAATAATCCTTTGAAACCTACTCTCTAGTAAGAAGTAGAGGGTATGCCATAAATATCTCTTTCAGAAAGAAGGAACTGAAACTGAAAGGAGCTTTGTTTCTTTCTGGTTTTTTTTTTTTTTTGAAGTACCAGGACCTTGTATGCAGGAGGCCAACACTCAACCACTAAGCCACATCAGCTCCCCTGAGTTGGCTCCCTCATCAGTTTGCTTATTGTTTTTATTTTGCTGTTTTGCTCATTGTTTGTTTTCTTTAGGATGCACCGGGAATTGAATGAGGACCTCCCATGTGGGAGGCCAGTTCTCAACTGCTTGAGCCACATTCGCTTCCCAGGAGCTTTGTTTCTAAACTACTTTGCTACTTCAGGAAAATAACTCCTTCTTGGCTGACAGTCAACTTCTACAAAATCCTTGGATTTTATCTCCATCCAAAGATCTATGTTATTCTTAAGCCTAAAAGGCTTTTAAAACTAACTTTTAAAACAATAGCTCCTTTGCATTAAGGCCAATTGAGAACAACCACATTAAGCATAAATGGACATTTTATTATCTCTTTAGATTGTTCTTTCTCAAAATGGCTGAGACTGCTGATAATAGAAGCATTTAGGGAAATCATTAGTTAGATCCTAATCCAAATGTAGCTCTTATTTCTAGAAACCAGATCCCATCTCTCCGGGACCGAACTGGAAAAGAGCAGCTTTTGCTGACTTCTCCATTTACTGGACCAGTCCAGGGAGATGCTGAGGGAAGGAAATCTTGAGGGTCCTTTATTTTTTTCTCCCCTTACTTCATTTCCTCCACTTTAGGCTAGTTTTAAAAATTTCAAGTGTATAACCAGCATACTGGGCGTTTTCTAAAATACAGATGAGCACACACAATGCCTACAGATACACAGACTTAGCAAGCTATGTAATGTGGAATTATACATTTTAAAAGAGCATCTGTGGGTAATTCTGAAACTGATGATTGGTATCGTGCATCCATTAAAACAAAACAAAAAACTGACTTAGTGGGATGCTATGCTCAAGGTATTGAAATCCCAAATATCTGAAAAGCAGCAAAGCCCTTTACTTTAGAAAAACATATTAGAAGCCTGTTGTTTGTAGCATACACACATAATAAATATTATTTTTGCCATAATCTAACTTACCAAAACTGTCTCTCATTTTTTTTTGGTCTGTAACAAAGGAATAAAAATGTTAATTTCACAAAGATATCATGAAACACTTCAGCCACCCAACTTGCTTGAAATAATTTTCCTTTGCCTACATTTTTTTCCCTTTAGTGTGATCCAACTGGTACTCTTTCAAGAGAGATGACTTAGGATTCATGTTGATTAAATTTTCAAAAAGGTACCTTGGAGAAGTGTTCAACAATAATGTGAATTTAAAATATGGCCACCTCACTAACAACAAGGATTTTGATGTGGCCCCTTTTTGGATAAACTCCCCCATGAATAGATGAAAGCAAATGGATTCTTTCCTTCTGAAGACAGATTCATTGGAAACCTATCTGTATTCCCTGATTTGGGAGGAAGGTAGAAAATAAGAAAAGGCCCTCTTTGTTCTAGACATCTCCATTTGAAAATCCGGGCTAGGCCATGCTTTATGGTGAAGGAGAACTATAATGTACTCATACTTCTCATACTTTGAGGTTTGTAAGGAATGATGATGCCCTAATAAGTACAAAAAGTGGAGATGAATAATAGACCACTAAAGGATCCAGAGGAATGTTGGTTTCTTAGTTAAAAGTTCTCCCATGGTAATAGCTATGTTTTCAGCAATACTGGAAAGCTTGAAAGGTTGACTTACAAAGGACTGTGGTTTTTTTTCTTGTGATCGTTTAAGTTGTGGATTCTGGTTTTTTCTATAATTGTAATTTTATCATAATCATGGCCTTGGATTTTTCTTTGCTTGGATTTTGAAACCATCAGAAATATTTGCCTAACATTTACTCACAAGTGAAAGACTCATTTTATATAAAGTAGACTCTAAAGCAACTGCCAGAACTAAAATTTATATAAAATTAAAATGCTGTAGAATTTTAAATGGACATGCCATACTATATATGAAATGAATAGAACTGTATTTTTTATAATAGCTAGCAAGTTATCTTTATTTATTCACTCATTTATTTAACAGATTTTGTTTCCAGATAAGTATAAGAAGTTGTACTACAACATCTATAGGCAAAAGTAGAAATTTAGGTAACATAAAATGTGTAAGGTGCCATGTGTGATAACTCTCTTGGAAACCCTCAAGATACCACTTCTACTGTGTAGTAGCTCCAAACAGTACCATATACATTTGTACCCTGCTGCCTTAAAATGAACTGACTATTCTATGGAAAAGAAAACATTTTGTACAACCTTAACATTAAAAAAAACAAAAAAACATCTACACCCTTAACTATATTGCACTCTCTATTTTATCCCTGTATTATTTCTCAAATAACTTCTTTCCACCTCCACTGCCACTGTTTTATTTCAAGACTTCAATTTTTATCTGGATCTCTGAAAATTCTCATTTACTTCCTAACTTCATCATGTACAATGTTATCAGAGTGATTTTTCTAATATATAACCCTGTTCCTTTATTATTTACTTGCTTAAAACTATTCAGTGATGCCCCATTGTTTCCAGGATGTATTCCAGGCTCTTCAGCACAGCATATTAAGAACCCCAGGATATCAAAGGCCATTGGCAATCTGGTCTTTGTTTATCTCTTGAGCTTCATCTCTTGCCAAGGCTTGCCAGGCCCCATTGTGCTCTATATCAAAGTGCTTGAATTGTTTCAATTATCTAAGTTATTTGCAGCTGGTTTATGCTCCTGTGTCTATGAAGCTCTGTCCTATCTTCTGCAAG
Source organism: Tolypeutes matacus (assembly GCA_026826555.1). NCBI lineage: Eukaryota > Metazoa > Chordata > Mammalia > Cingulata > Chlamyphoridae > Tolypeutes > Tolypeutes matacus. The sequence continues at coordinate 23,888,233 of JAKSZT010036119.1, read as the reverse complement.
TCCCGTTTTGGCCCTTCCATTTATAAAAACCTACACATCTTTCAAGACTTTCTTTAAGTTAATCTGTCCCTTTACCACAAAAACCCTCTGAACCTCCTCATCCAAAATATATAGAAATCCTTTATCAAAGCTTTGAGCTAGAATCAAAACTCTCCATCTTTTATCTCTTCCATTCATTTTGTTCATTTTGCCTCTGTATTAGTAAGCCAAAGGGGTGCTGAAGTAGAGTAATAGAAATCTGTTGGCTTTTATAAAAGGTATTTATTTGGGGAAAATGCTTACAGTTACAAGGCCCTAAAGAGTCCGAATCAAGGTTACTTTTCTCACCAAAATCTGTTGCCCTGTGTTGAAATAAGATGGCAGACAATGTCCGTGAGAGTTCAGCCTTCCTTTCTCTCTTAAGGTTCTGTGGGCTCAGCCTCTTCCAATCTCAGCTTAGGCTGGATTGGTTCTTTTCAGGCCTTCTTAACTGCTCAGGGCTCTGGTTTCCTTAGCTGCAAACTACCAGGCAAATGCTCATCTCTCTTCCTGGAGCCTCAGGTTCAAGTTCTCTCCTCTGCGATGTCTAAGAAGCACTCTCTATTCCCGTATCTTCTTCTGTGTGAGTGTCCATTTATATAGCCCACCAAGGGGGTGTGGACTCAACCCTGCATGCCCTAATGATGTGGTCGAATCAAAGCCTTAATCTTGATTTAATCAAGTAAACGTGAAACCTTTGAATTTAAATCAGTGAAAGGGTATCATGCCCAGAGGAACAGGCCAGTTTACAAACATAATCTATATCTCTTTTTGGAATTCATAAATAGTATCAAACTGCCACAATCTACCTTCTGAATTCCGAAAAGACATTACAATATTCAAAAACTCTTATTTCAGTAGCAATGCTAAGTACAAAATCACATCACAATCAGTTTATAGAAATAGAGTTTGTCTTGGGGCAAAGTCCTGCCTGGCTGTAGACCTCTGAAACTTACAAAACAATTTATCTGCTTCCAATATACACAGGGACAGAAAAAGGATAAACATTTGCATTACCACACGGAGAAATTGGGAGGGAAACATGAGTCATTGGTCCCCCAATGACTCAGGTTTTTGCAGTTCCAAAAACCTGCAGGGCATACTCCATTAGATTTCAAAGTCTGAGAGTCATTCTCAAGATGATGATTTCTTCTCCCTGGGGCCTCATGGGGACCAACCCTTCCCACCAGCTTGCCCAGTGGCCATTTTCTTGGTTCCACCCTCATGAAGCATTTAGGTGGTGACCAAACTCCAGGCCTCACCCTCCAAGAACGTTGGGTTGATGGCCATACTTTACCCAATCTCTGGGGTAAAGTTTCAACCCCCTTAGTACAGTGAGGTGGAGGCAATATTTTCCCTAATCTCTAGCATACAGGTCCAACCTTCTCAGAGCAATGAGTTGGTAACCTGGCCTTCCCTAATCTATGGGGGATGGGCCTACCCCTCTCAGATATATGGGGTGTTGACCTCACTTTTCCCAACCCTTGGGGAATGCGCTCCACCCTCTCTGTAGCTTGGAACAGCAAAACTATCCCTGAACAGTGGGCTGGAACAGCCACCCCCTTTAACTGCTAGGGCAAACTCACCCTCTCTGTACACATGCATGGGGCTTCTCTCTTGGCCCAAGGAGATGTCTTAATTCCAGACTTCAGCTTCCATGGTTTTCCTTTTAAAGCCATTTTCCCTTTCATCTCTCCCCTCCATGTCCCTTTTAGGCCAGGCTGACAGTGGTTTTATTCATACAGTTTTCTCTAAAAGCTTGTTGGATTAGCATGCAGGAAGCAGAGGTCCAAGCCATCAGACAGTAAAATTTTTCACAATTCTTTTCTGGATAGCTCCATTTTCAATCCTGACTTACAGGTTACAAGTTTAGTTAATTCCTCAAATGGGGCACTATTGTCTGGGAGCTTGATTTCCAGAGAATTGGAATTTCCAGAATCAGTTTCTGTTTTCTTTGTGCTGAACATTTCAGTTATAAGCTTTGCTCTTTCCTCTAACATTTTGCTATAAGCTGCAAGGAGAAGCCAGACTGCATTTTCCACATTTAGTTGGAAATCTCCTTGGCTAAATGTCCAAGCTTGTAGTTTTCGAATTCTGCCTTCCATACCACATCAGGAGTCAATCTTGTTATGGTCTCTGCAACATTAAAACACAGATAGCCTTTCCTCCAGTTTCCAATAATAGTTTCATCATTTACTTCTAATGCCTCATCAAAAGACTTGTTAGCATCCATATTCTTACCAATAGTCTCTTCAAAGCAATCTAGGCCTTTTCTATCAAGCATCTCACAATTCCTCCAAAAAAATACCCCTTACTCATTTATACAACCATTTCTGCAGTTTGGAAATTGCAAAAGCACCACCCCACTCTCTGGTACCAAATTCTCTATTAGTCAGCCAAAGGGGTACTGATGCAAAGTACCAGAAATCTGTTGGCTTTTATAAAGAGTATTTATTTGGGCTAAACACAGTTACTAGTCCCTAAAGAGTCCAACTCAAGGTTACTTTTCTCACCAAAGTCTGTTGCCACATGTTGAAGTAAGAATGTGGTCAGTGTCTGCAAGGGTTCAGTCTTCCTCTCTCCTTTAAGGCTCCATGGGGCCTTGCCTCTTCTGGTCTCAGCTGTAGGCTGGAGGGCTCATTTCTTTCTGGGCCTTCTTAGTTGCTCAGGGCTCTGGTCTCTTCCGCTGAAAATTATCAGGCAAATAGCTCATCTCTCTTCCCAGGGCCTCAGGACCAAGTTCTCTCCTTTGCTCTGTCTATGGAGCTCTCTCTATTCCTGTGTAACTTCTTCTGTGTGAGTTGCCATTTATATAACCCACCAAGGGGGCAAGGGCTCAACCCTGCATGACCTAATGATGTGTTCAAATCAAAGCCCTCATCTTGATTTAATCAAGTAAACATAAAGCCTTTGAATTTAAGTCAGTCAAAGGGTATCATACTCAAAGGAGTGGACCAGTTTACAAACATAATCTGTATCTTTTTTTGGAATTCATAAATGAAATCAAATCGTCACAGCCTCCATCTGTATCTTTTCCATTCATTCATTCAATAAAAATTGACTGAGTGCCCATTGCACTTCAAAAATGGCTTTAGGCTTATTTATATAGTAGTGAAAAAGACCAAGAAATCCATACCCTATTAAAGTTGACATTTGTAGGGGATTCAGAGAAGAAGTTAATACATACATATGCTATGGCATGATGCAAGTAGCGATAAGCAATGTGAAGAAAAATTAACTACCTGAAAAGACTAAAGAAGGAAGGAAGGGAAGGAAGGAGGGAAAGAGAAAGACATAATTTTTGATTGGGAGATAAGGAAAACCTTCTTGAGAAAGAGCCTTCATTGTAAAAATCACTTTGATTTGATGTTTTTCATACTTTGGATACCACCAGGTATGCTCTTGTGAGTTACAAGAGCTTATTTTTTTTCCTAAAAACAAATTCCTACTTAGCAGGGGAGAAAAAGCAGAATGTAAAGTCAGACATATTTTAGGGTTTGCAGCTCCCATTTGAATCCAGAACTCTGCTCTCAGAGTGTGTGTTCTAAGTCAGTAAGCTCCCATGGCATTAAGGGGGACTTAAATGTGTTTACATGTATTTCAGTGCAAAATTCCCTCTTCTAAGCCTTGACAAAACACAGGGCCTGATAGTGAGTTCTGGGCAGTAAGACATGGTCTTTGGATAGAGGTACTGGAATCAATCTCTGGTGAGAAGGAGCAAATCAAGAAGGCCTGCCTTAAGCTGGGCCTCTTCCAGAAAGCTCCAGCAAAATTGTTTCAGCAAAATTAACTTTAAAGGAAACATTTCGGTTTACTTTAATTCACAGGATCATCAGCTCTCTTTATTAAATCTATTTTTAACTGAGTATTCTGTACCCTAAAACTTGGACTACAGAATATAGGAATATTAATCTATTTCCTCTTATTATAATCCAGTAATAAATCCTTTTGATTAGAACTTCAATATATGTCACAATTATGACTGTTTGCCATCATTAGTCCAACCAACCATCATCATCTGTCTTCTGAATTAAGTAAATAGCCTCCCAATTGATTTAAATGATTCCACTCTTGAATCCTATAATCTATTCTCAAATAACAGTCAGATTGAGCATTGAAAAACATAAATCACATCATGTCCTACTCCAGCTTAAATACTTGCAATAGCTTCTCATCACACTTAAAATTCAAAGCCCTTACCATGACCTTCAAGGTCATGTTCCCTTATCACACTTCTTGTCTGCTCCTTAACAACCACACTGGTCTCCTTGTTCCTTGAATGTTCCAAATATATTTTTGGCCCAGGTTTCTTTACACTTGTCTCCATTTGTGCTTCAAGTATAGACACAGCCCATTTCCTCACATAATTCCATTTAAAATCATCTACTTAAAGAGGCCTTCACTAATCACCCCATCTAAAAGAGCACACCCTGTCACTCTTTAGCACTTACTCTACTTTAGATTTTTGTATCATGCTTATCAGTACCTAACATTGTATTAGTCACCATATATGTACATAGGTATTATCTGTCTTCCCACAATTAAAAATAAATTCTACAAAGGCAAAGCACTTGCTCTTCTTGGCCCCCAAGTTTTATCCCTAGTGGCTAGAAGAATACCTACACATGATATGGTCTCCATAAATCTTTGTTGAATAATAAATCACCATTCATTTATGTTGTACTTTAGAGTTCATAATACAGTCTCATCTATATGTTTTCATTGTGTCTTCTTTGCAATATAATATAGACATCATCACATTGTCAAAACTGATACTGAGATAAAAGAATCTTCTAATATGACATAGCTAATAAGATGCAGAGATAAGGCTCAATCATACGTGCAGGGTTGCGATTGTAGTTTACCTAAGATCTTGCTACTAATACTCTGTGACATAAAACTGTGAAGGTTATGGTATACAAATTATATCAGAATAGAGACATTATAAGAAAATGAAACAATCAGGAATTAACAGTTAAGAACTGAAAAAGTAAGCAAATGATAATTTTATTATAATTGTTGAAATAAACAGTGGATCTTTAACAATGAAAAATGTACTTAATTTTTAAAAAGCCTCAATGAATAGGTAAAAAACAGATTAAGTACACTTAGAAAATTAGTGACATGTAAGATATTTAAGGGATGAAGTTCTGCAGATTTCCATAGAGGGAGAAAAGGAGGTAGAAAACAAACAAAAAAGACATTAAGAGATAAGGAAGTTAGAATAAGAATTTTTAATTAATTTTAATATGGGTCTGAATGTAGTCCTAAAAAAGAAATAATTGAGAAATTTCAAGAGAGGCAATATTTAAAATGATAATAGCTGAGATTTTTTTCAGAGTTTATGATAAATTGAGTTATGTACCCCAGTTTAGGTATGATTTTAATCTTAACCCACATTCCTGTGGAATGGGCCCATCGTAAGGAGAATATCTTGAAGATGTTATTTTAAGTTAAGGTGTAGCCCAACTGAATGAGGTTGGATCTTAATCCGGAATACTGGAGGCCTTAAAAGGAGAAAGAAGTCAGAAGCCTAAGGGAGAGAAGGCCATGGGGAGGAGCCAGAAGCCAGAAGTCAGTGTCAAAATAGAAGAGAAGGCAAGGACAGCTCCATGTGACAAGAAAGCCAAGGAACCTAAATGTTGCCAGCCAGCCATAATACTACTGATCTCAGGAGAAATTAAACCTTCTAGTTTTTGAAACCATGTGCCAATAAATTGCCATTGTTTAAGCCAAGCAATTGTGTGGTATTTGTCAAAGCATCCTGGCAAACCAAGACAGAAATGATAAGCATTATGAATCCATTGATTCAGGAAGGACAGATTACTTTCAAATGAACATCAGCTGAAATGAAGCAGATTTCTCTAGAGAAACAATGGAAGCAAGTAATATTGTATAAAGAAACATATAGTGGGTAAATGTTAGCCAAAGACATGGAGTAGCTCTAATCATATGCGATAAAATATATGTTAAGACCAAATACATTATTAGGAATGGAAGAGTCACATATAAAGCTAATACACCAGAAAAATACAATAATTTATATTGGAAAATAATATAATAGTATCAAAATATATAAAGAAATATTAATATATGTATACATGTATGGAAGAACCTGAAAAAAATCTAGTAGCATGTTAGCAAATTTCAATATACTTCTTTAAATTATTATTATTCAAAGTTACAAATCAGCAAAGACATAGAAGATTAAAACTACAAAATTAGAAACCTTGATTTAATGGACATAAATCGTAGTGTGCATCCAAAAATTAGAGAATTCACATCCTTCTCAAATTCAAATAGAAAATTTGCAATAAGTGATTCCATACTAAGCCATAGAACCAAATTTGTTCCAAGAAATTTCAAAGACTAGATAGCCTACAGGTCCATTTCAGAACCAGAAAACTAATCAGATATACAGATTACTAAAAAAGTAAATTTCCATACAGTTTGAAAGTAAGAAAACACAATTCTACAGCACTTATAGTTCAAAAAAACAATCAGAATAGAGATTAAAATATAATAAAAATAATAATGGAAATGTATTTCAAAATCAGTTTAATTCTATGAAAGTATTAATTCTATGTACAATTTAACGCCAGAAATCCTGCTACTGGACAGGAAATACAAATGAAAATTCATGTGTTAAATGTTCAATATATGACATTCAACAAGAGTACAGTAATCCAAGAATATCGATTAAAGGGGATAATAAAGATAAGGTCAAAAATGGTAAATAAAATTATTAATAATAGTGATCGATAAGTCGAAAGATGTTTTAAGTAAAGAATAACAAAACAGATAAATCTATGGGCTTAATCAAGAAAAAAATAAAGTATAAAATTAACATTATCAAGCATAAATACAGTCACAGCGGAAGTAAGATAGTTTAAAAAAACAATTCTATTTAACAACTTTTATGATAAAGCATGTGAAAACAGATAAAGTAGGTAACTTCTTAGAAATACACAACTAGCCAAAAAATGATTCAAGGAGGAAAAACCCCTCAAAAGTCCTGTATGTACTAGAGTAATTGAAATGGTTGTAAAAATAAAATAAGAACTATGCCCAGCAAATTCTACCCAGCATTCTACCTGTTTTTTGCAATACTGTGCAAAATTTTCCAGAAAATAGAAAAAAGGGCATCTTCCCAATTTATTATTTAGAGTATTATAACCTTAATAGCAAAACCAGAGAAAAACATATTGCAAAGGGAAAATTACAGGTTCACAACACTGAAGTCAGTTACAAAAATCCAAAGGAAACATTAGCAAACTAAATCCACTGGTATATATACATAAGCCAACATGAACCACTTTTGCTAACCTGGGAATACAAGCATTATTTAATATTAGAAAATGTATAAATGCATTTAATACATTATTAATTAAATGAAAAATGCATATGATTACCTTAGTAGATGCTAAATACATATCTGATAAAATCCAAGTTAATAATAAAAAAGTAAATTTTGGTAAACTAGGTAGAAAAGAAAAATCCTTAACCCGATATAAAGTGCCTTACAAATCTACAATAGGCATTACTTTAATTAAAAACAAAACAAAATATTAGAAGCATTTCCTTTAAATTCTGGAATAAGGAAAAGATATCCATTATCACTACTTCTAGCCAATAGTCAATTGGCAGAACTTTCCAGCACAATAAGAAAAGAAAAAGAAATTAAATGCATTAAGAAATAATGTCTACATAGAAAATCAAAAGAATCATCAGATGAATTATTAGAAACAGTGTGAGAGAGTGCCAGTTTTATATCTATTGAATCTCAGATCCAATACTACCTTCTTATACCCTGTGATGCTGAGGGTGAGACTCTGCAAACTACTGTTCCAGATGCCTTTGCTTGCTGGCTTCCTGGGAGAGTCTTCCAATGGTGGAAGAATAAAAGGGACTTTCAGTGTTATCATTCTGAAAACTTAGCAACTGATGCTGAAATTCAAGAATAGCTAAAACATGTCTAATGAAAAATGATAGAAGACCTTCCTTATAAGACTTATTATAAAGGTAATGAATAATGCAGTGTGGTACCACTGCAAGAATAGAAAAACTGACAACAGGATAGAAGAGAAAACCCATAACAAGCCTAAGACACGGAATTTTGACATATAAGAGACATGACACTGCATATCACAGGAGAGAATAGGAACTATTCAGTAAAAACAACTGGAAAAATTGGTAGAAATAAGGCAAACTTGAATCTCTCCATCTCACACACAAAAACCACTTTAAAATGAATTAAAGGCTTAAATGCTGCTGCAGTTTGGCAGTTTGATGTAATTATGAATTCCAAAAATAGATAGTGGATTATGCTTGTAAACTGGTCTGCTAATCTGGGCATGATTAAGTTATGATTAGGGTGTTAGCTGGGCCACGTCAGTAGGGCGTTGAGCCCCACCCCTTGGTGGGTGGGGAATAAAATATAAAAGGCATGGCAAAGGACAGTGTTGAAGCAGTTTTGATGTTGGAGTTCTGGTGAGGAAGGAGAGAAGGCCCCGGGGTAGAGATGAGCCATTCGCCTGAGAGTTCACAGCTGGCCTTGTGGAGAGAAGCAAAGGCTAGAGAGCCTTGTAGTCTATAGCTGACCTTGTGGAGGAAACAGAGGAGCTAAGCCCGGAGAGAAACTGAGCCCCAGGAAGAGAGGACCTCAAGAAGCCTGAACCCTGGCAAATGTCCACAGCTGTCTTGCTCCAACATGTGGCAATGGACTTTGGTGAGGGAAGAAACTTATGCTTTATGGCCTGGTAACTGTGGACTTCTGCCCCAAATAAATACCCTTTATGAAGACCGACAGATTTCTGGTATTTTGCATCAGCACCCCTTTGGCTGACTAATACAAATGCCAAGCATGGAACTTTTAAATATTTGGAAGAAAAGAGAAATGAATATATTTCTGACATGGACTCGGAGTGATTTTTTAAAACAGACCATCAAAAATGAGATTGATGAATTTGATTACACTACCATTAGGAACTTCTGTTCATCAAAATTATTGTAAAAGGAAGTGAATGAAAAAGATATAAACTAAAAGAGGATATTTGCAGCATACATAACCTACAGAGAATAAATATCAAGAATATATAAAGAGGGAAGCGGCTGTGGCTCAATCAGTGGGGCTCCCGTTTACCATATGGGAGGCCCCAGGTTCGGTTCCCGGGGCCTCCTGGTGGGGGCGGGCCCGCCCGCACGGCGTGGTTGGCTGACCCGGCGAGCACAGGCAGCAAGGGGGGGATTAGTGAATGAATAAATAAATAAAATCTTTAAAAAAAAAAAAAAAAAAAAAAAAGAATATATAAAGAACCCCAACAAATCAATAAGGAAAAGCAAACACCTCAGTTTTAAAATGGGCAAAATGCTGAACAGGCTTTTGGTAGAAGAAAAAACACATCTGACCAAAAGAAATGAAGGGATGCACAACTCATTATAGTTTAGGCAAATGCAAATTAAAACCACAAAAAAGATACCACTTATGCTCATTCAGTTGCCAAAAATTAAGGCATCTGACAATTTAAAGGGTATGAGGGCATGTAACTATCTTTAACTATTACTGACATGAGTGTAAACTAGTACAACTTACATAAATGATTTCACATTATCTTGCAAAGTTGAAAGTTCATATATCCTATAATCCAGCAATTCCCTTTCTATAGCACTTCTCAAATCTTAATGTGAATCTAAATCAATCTGAGGTCTTGTTAAATTGCAAATTCTCTAGTGTGATCCGAGAGTCCACAAATTTAACAAGCTCCCAGGTGATGCCCATACTGTCAGGCAGCACACTGAGTAGCAAGATAAACCCAGAAGAAATTTGTGAATATGCGCAAAAGGTGGTGTGCATAAAATATCCATGAGCCCTTTACAAAATAGCAAAAGAATGCCAGGAATATACATGCTTATCAGTTTTAAAAATTGTGGGCAATGGAATACAATGCCATTAAAATAATGAACTACAGCTAAACATAATAACATGGGTGAAACTTGGAAATAGGATATTAAGTGAAAATAAACTCTGAGACAATTGAATATAGTTTGATATACTTTTTATAAAGTTCAATATTAAGCAAAATAAAAATATATTGTTTATGCATAAATATGGGCAATATAATTATGAAAACAAAACCAAAAATTATAAACACAAAATTCAGGATAATGGTTTTCATAGTTGGGGTGGCCCCCAGAAAGATAGCATAGGAACAAGGAAATAGGCAAATAGAAGTTATTGGAAATGTTCTACTTCTTGGATTGGAAGGATGTTGGATCCATGAGTGTTATTATGGCATATAAAAAATAATGAATTAAAAACATGGAGAAACAATATTGGCAAAGAATATTCAGTGGTAGAATGAAGACATAAATATTTTGATAGATTAGAAAAATACACTAAAACCAACATGATGTTACTGAACAGATAAATCTATTTCAGTTGAAAATTTTAATTTCAGCAGAACAGAATAGCTTAACAGCACCTCAAGTTCTGTGACATTAATATATTTTGTCAGAAAGACTATCCAGTCTCCTTTTCATTGTTCCTGTTTAGTTCAGTTTAGCTTAGTTTTGATTTCAAAAAATAAATTTAACCCAAGTGTTCATTCTTGGTCGTAATTATATGTAACATTCCAACAGCTTTTCACATAACTGTTCACTCCCTCTTTCTTGAAACTGTGTATCTTGGCTTCTGTGATACTAGACTCTCCTGATTTTCCACTTATCTCTCTTACTATTTCTTCTCATTATTCTTTACTGCATCCTTCACCTTTAAATATCAGTATGTTTCATGCATCAGTCCCTTTTCCTGTTACTCCACTCTCTCCCTACCCAAATTTCATTCATTTTCCAGTTTAACACTCTCCATAGGCAGTATCGTGAACAGTTAAGAACACAGGCTTTGGATCCACACTGCAGATATCCAAATTCTATGTACACTACTTCCTGCCACTCTGTGCCTAACAGTCATTATTTGGAAAATGGGATCATTCTTAACTATTGTGAGGATGTAATGGGTTAGTTCAAGTAAAGCACAGAAAACACTTATTGGTCTATTTTAAATGCCCAACAAATATTAGCATTATAACACTAGGTATAAATTATTCCCAATTTATATATCTTACACAAACTCTTTGTGGATTTGGGATTAGTACATCCAACAGTCTACTTGACATACCCAATTTATTGTTTCATTAGCAACTTAAACACTACATGCCCCAATCAGAATTTCTAATTTCTATCCTACTCCCCCAAAGCAGCTCCTCCCTCAGACATCTCCCTCAGACTTCCTGATTTTTTAAATGGCATCTAGAAGTTGCTCAAGACAAAAACCTAGAAGTCACCCTTGGTTCTTCTCTTTCTCTTATTCCTTACATCCAATTCATCAACAATTTCTATTAAATATGCCACCAAAATGTACCCTAAGTTTGTCCATTTCTGTCCATCTCCACTGCCACTTCCATAGTGTAGGCTTCAATCATCATTGGCCTGAAAGACTTCAACGTTTCCTAAAGTCTATAGCTGATCCTTAATATAGCCACTAGAGTCATCTATCACATTCCTTTTGGGATACAGGTTTTTCATATAAATACTATGAATAAAATGCATTTACATGATGGTTTACAGGTCAAACAGTATTACTGGAATTAGAAAAAAAAGGTAATCTTCTGTCCATATTTCTCCATTCCCAATTTCCTCTCTCCAGAGATGACCATTTCAAATATTTTGGCTATATCTTCTGTCATTTAACCCTATATTTCTAAATAATATGCCTCTTACATCTTTTTTTTTTTTTTAGGAGGTACTGGGGATTGAACCTGGGACCTTATACATGGGAAGCAGGTATGCAACCACTGAGCTGCACCTGCTCCCCATCCTAAACCTTCATTTCATGATTTTTCACACATAGATGACCCATGAATTCCCACAGTGAACAAGGTAGACTTAGCCTCCTCTTTCTACTTTCCACATCCCCACCACATACATAAATATTTTCCTTCCCTACACTATATTTAGAAGTTCAGTATGGATAAACATATTTAGAGTTTCTATTAGTAACTATATGTCTTAGTTTGCCTAAACAGTTGTAACTAATACAAGAAACTGGTTGGCTTCAACAACAGGAATTTATTGGCTCATAGTTTGGAAGCTAGAAGTCCAAATTCATAGCATTTGATGGCCGGCCATGCGTTCTCTGAAGTCTGTAGTGATCCGGTGGTGACTTGCTGGCAATCAATTTCTGCCTCCTTCACATGACATCCTCCTGAGGCTTATACTAACTGTGACCAGATTTCATTTGCTTATATGGACTCTTACCATATAGGATTAAGGCCACCCTGTTTCAATTTGGCCTCATCTTAACAAGATCTTCAAAGATCCCATTTACAAATGAGTTTGCATCCACAGGTGTGGCGGTGAGGACTTGAACATGTCTTCCTGGGGGTAGTGATTCAATCCACCACACAATATAAATATTCACAACTGAAATATATAGGACCTATTTCAATGTCTTAAATAATGATTGCTATTTTTCATTCGGTGATTTTAAAAATATTTATAATATAAATCTCCCCAAATTATCTACAGGAATATAATCTGCTCTTAAAAAATATTCACGTATCTCAGAGATTCTAACATTTTCATTTTCTTCTTGGAGACCTCCCTTTGAACACCTCACTTCCCCTGCTCCGATTTAAATTGTTGTCCTCCAGGACCGATGCACAGCTGTTGTATGTTTAAGGTGAGACTTCATGGTATCACCTTCCTGGGAATTTCCTTTGCTCTATCCTCTGTCCAATCCCCAGATTACATGTCATCTTCTCCCTTGGTTCATTTTATTATTTTACTGGAGCATGTATTCCAAGAGCTTTCTTTACTCAGAAAAGGTACCTAGGAAGAAAAGATTTTGAGATTTTGCAAGTTTTAAAATCTTTATTCTGTTTTCATCTTGGACTCATTGCCTAATTATATGAAGGTGATTTGGTATGATTGTGGCTTGATTTACTTTTCCTTTGTTTTTCTATGCCTTTTTTTGTTTGTTTATTTGGCTTGTAAGGGTGTTGTAGAGTTGCTGTAATAAAATACCACCAAAAAGTTGGCTTAAACAGCTGGAATTTATCACCTCACACTTTTAGAGGCTAGAATTCTAAAACTGACTTGTTGGCAGGGCCTTTCTTTTTCAAAAGTCTGTAGCAGGCAGCCCATAACACAATCTCCACTCCCATCATGTGGCTGTCTCTCTCCCCACCTATCTCCTCCCTCTGTGTTCAAATTTCCTCTGCTTTTAAGGACTCCATTCGTACTGATTTTAGGCCCACCGTCATGATTCAGTTTGGCCTTACCTTAAATTTATAACATCTTCAAATATCCTCTTTAAAAATATATTTATAAACATAGGCTCTAGGGTTAAAATTTGAACGTGTCTTTATAGGGGACATGATTCAATTCAAAATAGTGAGGATCTCAGGAAACTTTTGGAATCTTCTCCTTCTCCCAAAGACTATGAAATTTCATGATAATTACATACCTTATATATCTTGCATAAACAACAAACCTTATATACCTTGCATACCTTGATATGGTTCATTTTTCATTCATTGGGCTGGACACTCAGCAGACCCATTAAATCTGAATAGGCATGTGTTTTTAGTCTATTTCAATTCCAGAAATAGAAAAAAAAGAAAAATACAAAATGCAAGATAATTTCACAAATTTGTTGGATACAGGCATTACTACTGGAATGCCCTAGGAAATATTGAAAAGAGTGAATGAAAAAGACCTATATTTAAGTATTTTGTTGTAAAATTTCAGGCCCTATAGAATAAAGGTCAAATCTAAATATTATTAGAAAGGGTAAAAACTGGTCATTTACAGATGTATGATAATCACCATGTCATGAAATATGTCATCAGTAATACAGGATACTTGAAGAAAATATTTGCCAGTGTCTGAGAGAACATGAGTTTTAAAGTGGAATAAAATATTAAACCAAACTATCAGTCAAATGTATAGGCAGAATAAATATTCAGACAATACAGAATTCATAGATTAGGCTTTTCCTATCTTTCCAGTTACTCCAAATTTCATAAAGTCCAGGTTGACTCTGCTCCTTCTTTCAAACCCCAAGTCTAATCTATCAGGAAATCCTGCTGGTTGCACCTTAAAATATATCTGGAATTTGATCACTTCTCACTGCCCTCATTACTACCATTCTGGCCTGGACCATATCTCTGCTTGTCTGTAAAACTGCTGTACCCCCCTAATTATACCCCCACTAACCACCTTATTGATCTTATAGCAGGCTCTATTCTCTAGTGGCCATGAGGTAATCTAGGTTCAAAGTTATAACTCTTAAGTCCATGGAAAATAAGAGAGCAGATATATGCTGGTTACTCCTTCACAAGTCTCTGAAGACAGAGAAAAGTAGAGCCATATCCAAATGGACTGTGAGTGGGGGCAGGATTATTCCCCAAACAAATACGGAGTACTGAAATAAAAAGTTAGTAATAGGTAATGGCCAAGGGGAAGAGGGGAATAAGCAATACTCCATACACTGGTTTTCAACTTTGGAAAATAACCTATAGATTTCAAAAGTCTTAGATTTGACAATAGAAAAAAATATATGTTGTTAACCTTGATAATATTTTAAAAACCAAAAGGTAGATGGCAGATTTGAAGAAGGTCGGGGGGTGGGGAGGGGAGAAGGGATGGAATTCTAATTTGCTTATTTTATTCAGTGAGAGAGCCAATACATAGTTGATAGAGAAAGAAGTGGAGGAAATGTATGTTGTTTGGAGTTTCAGAGGTCACCAAAGGAAGGCCTGATGATAGTGACATAATATTGGGATAATAAGTTTAAAAAGAGGGTGATGAAGTAAGAGTAATTCTCATTTATAACAGGAGGAAGTCAAGACACAATGTCAAGGAGTTCCAGGAAGATGGTGTAGGAGTAGGCAGGCAGGCTCAATGCTCTAACAAAAATAACAAAGAAAGGGCCAAAAGCTGTCCAAGGGACCTGCTTTGGGGGTCAGCAGACCAAGACAGTGCTGTGCAATTCCCAGGAGGGTGAGGGACAAAGAGATGAGAACTGGAAACAACAAACGTGAATTACCAAACCCCTGCATTGGCCAGGAATGGCTTCCATCCCCCACCCTAAAGATATTAAGCACAGATAAAATCCCTGGCTCACTGCAGCTGACTGAGAAGGGAACAGACATCTTCCTCCCTGTCAGCTGTTATAAGGGAAGAGGGAGGGTGAGTTGAAGGGCTTCTCTTCAGTTAATTAGGCCAGTAGAACCCATTTTGAATCTTGGCTCTGGCCAGACCAGAAACACTGGAAAGTAGCTGTTAAAGGAAGCACCTCCATGGAAAGGTTCAGCGACAAGTGACATCTGCTGGCTGGTCAGGAAATTGCACAGAGAAATACTTCTTTTAGGTCTTTCAAGCCCCCTGGGAGAAAATGTGCACCCATTAGTGAGTCCTTGGCCTGATTTTGATAACTTAAGCTGGGCAAATTTAAAGACTCAGAATAAGTTGAAACAAAAATCAAAGAAGAGCTGAGGAAAGAAAAAACATGAGGCAAGAAAGAGAAATTGACCATCAGAGTAAATTCACCAACCTATTCAGATGCCAAGACATCAGGAAAAAATTACAAGCCATACTAGGAAACAGGAAGAGATGTCCTAACCAAAGGAACAAACAAAATATCCTGAAAAGATGCAGGTTTTTAAGGCAACTAATCAATGATAATCACAAAAATTTCCAAAATCAATTCAAAGAATTGAAGGAAAATATAACTAAAGAGATAAAGGATATTAAGAAGACACTGGGTGAGCATAAAGAACAATTTGAAAGCCTGCAAAGAAAAGTAACAAAAGTTATTGAATGAAAGACATGATGTATGAGATTAAAAATAAGTAGAGGCACATAAGAGCAGATTTTATTTGCTTGGAGACAAAATTAGTGATTTCTAGGGCAGAACATGTGGACTGGAAAACAAAGGAGAACAGAAAGAGAAAAGAATGGAAAAAAAGGAACAGAGCGCAGGAAATTAAATGACAATATGAATCACATAAACATATGCATTATTGGTGTTCCAGAAGGAAATGAGAATGGAAAAGCAGCAGAAAGAATATTTGAGGGAATAATGACTGAAAATATCCCAACCCTTATGAAAGACATAAATATCAATATCCAAGAGGGACAATGTACCTCAAATAAATCCAAAGAGATCTACTCTGAGACACTCACTATTCAGGATGACAAATATCAGAGGTAAAGAGAGGATTCTGAAAGCGACAAGAGAAAAGTAAAGCATCATATACAAGAGGACCTCAATAAGTTTAAGTGCCAATCTCTCATTAGAAACTGTGGATGCAAGAAGAAAGTGGCATGATGTATTTAAGTTACTGAAAGAGAAAAACTTCCAGGCAAGGATTCTGTATCTGGCAAAACTATCTTTCAAAAATGAGGGTGAGTTTAAAATCTTCACAGAAAAACAAAAGCTGAGAGAGTATATTACCAAAAGACAAGAATTAAAAAAGATACTAAAGACAGTGTTGCAGCCTGAAAGGAAAAAACAAGGGTAAGAGACTTGGAGAAGAGTGTAGAAATGAAGAATACTAGAAAGGGTAAATTAAAGGGCAAAAAGACAGACAATAGTAAGACAATGAAAAGCCACGGGATAAAATGGACATGAAAGCAATGTGTTTACAGTAGTAACATTGAATGTTAGTGGATTGAACTCCCCAAGCAAAAGATATAGACTGATAGAATGGATAAAAAAATATGAGTTATCTATATGTTGTCTACAAGAGACTCACCTCAGAATTAAGGACACAACCAGGATGAAAGTGTAAGGTTGGAAAATGATAATTCCATGCAAACAGTACCAAAAAATAGCTGGAGTAGTGATTCTAATATCAAACAAAATAGACATTAAATACTGTTATAAGGAATAAAGAAGGTCATTATATATTAATAAAAGGGGTATTTAACCAAGAAGTAATCACTATAATAAATATTTATTCACCTAATCTGGGTGCCCCAAGATACATGAGGCACACACAGGCAAAACTGAAGGGAGAAATAGGTGTCCCTGCAATAATACCTGGAAATTTATATACACCATTCTCAGCATTGGATAGAACATCTGGACAGAGGACAAATAAAGAAATAGAGAGATGGAATATTATGATAAATGAACTAGACCTAAGAGACATTTATAGAGCATTGTACCCCAAAACAGCAGGAAACACATTCTTTTCAAGTGCTTATGGATCTTTCTCCAGGTTAGACTATATGTTGAGTCACAAGACGGGGCTCAATAAATTTTAGAAGATTGAAATTATACAAAGTACTTTCTTAAAGGAATAAATCTGGAAATCAATAATGGATGGAAAAATGGAAAATTTATAAATATATGGAGATTAAACAACACACTCAAATAATAAGTGGGTCAAAGAAGAAATAGCAAGAGGATTCAGAAAAATCTCGAGACAAATGAAAATGAGAACACAACATATCAAAACCCATGGGACACCTAAAAGCAATGCTGAGAGGGAAATTTATAACTCTCAACGCTTACATTAAAAAAGAAGAGCAATCATTTAAGCTCTAATTGCATACCTGGAGGAACTAGAAAACAAACAGCAAACAAATCTCAAACCAAGCCAGAGGAAAGAAATAGTAAAGATCAGGACAAAAAGTAAAGATCTCAAATTGTTTGTCATTTGAGAGTGACAAAACAATAGAGAGAAGTTGATTCTTTGAAAAGATCAAACTGAAGCAGACTTAAATAAACAGAAGGACATTCTGTGTTCATGGACTGGAAAACTAAATATTGTTAAGTTGACAATTCTACCCAGACTGATTTACATATTCAATATGATCCCAATCAAAATCCCAACAGAGGGAGCAGATGTGGCTCGAGCACTTGAGCCCAGACCTCCCACATGGGAAGTGCCGGGTTCTGTTCCCAGTGCCTCCTAAAGAAGACAAACAAACAATGAGCAGACAATGAGCAAAAAAACACAAAACAAAACAAAAACAATGAGCAGACAACGAGCAAGAAACAATGAGCAAGACAATGAGCTAAACAACAACAAGCAAAAAACCCCAAAAAACAAGTAGGGAACAGATGTGGCTCAAGCAGCTGAGTGCCCATCTCCCACATGGGAGGCCCTGGGTTCAGTTCCAGGTGCCTCCTAAAGAAAAAACAGACAACTAGCAGATGACAAGAAAAAACAATGAGCAAACAGACAAAGGAGCCATCTCGGGGTGGGGGAGCGAAGAGGGAAATCCCAACAGTCATTTTTTGCGGAAATGGGAAAGACAATTATCAAATTTATTTGGAAGTGTCAGGGGCCCCAAAGAGCCAAAATTGTCTTAAAGAAGAAGAATGAAGTTGGAGTTCTCTCACTTCCTGACCTTAAAGTATATTACTTAGCTATTTTGGTAAAAACAGCATGGTACTGTCATAAAGACAGACAGGTGACCAATGGAACCAAAGCAAGAACTCAAAAATAGACTGTCATATATATGGTCAACTGAGTTTTGACAAGGCAATCAAGCACTCTCAGCTAGACCAGAACAGTCTATTCAACAGGTGGTGCTGGGAGAACTGGACAGCCAGATCCAAAAGAAAGAAAGAGGACCCCTATCTCACACCTTGTACAAAAATGAACTCAAAATGGATCAAAGACCTAAATATAAAAGCGACAACCATAAAACTCCAAGAAGAAAATGGAGGAAAACATCTTCAAGAGCTTGTGGTAGGCAGTAGTTTCTTAAACCTTACACCCAAAGCACAAGCAAAAAAAAAAGAAAAAATAGATAAATGGGACCTCTTTAAATTAAACACTTTTGCACCTCAAAAGACTCTGTCAAAAGGGTGAAAAGGCAGCTGACTCCATGGGAGAAAATATTTGTAAATCACATATCTGATAACGGTTTAATATGTGTGATATATAAAGAGATCATAAAACTCAACAATAAAAAGACAAACTACCAGATTGAAAAATGGGCAAAGGACTTGTAAAGACAATTGCCCAAAGAAGAAATACAAATGGTGAAAAAACACATGAAAAAATGTTCAACATCACTAGTGATTAAGGCAATGCAAATCAAAACTATAATGAGATATCATTTCACACTTATTAGAATGGCCGCTATTAAAAGTTAGAAAACCGCAAGTGTTGGAGAGGATGTGGAGAGATAGGAATGCTTATTTGCTGTCAGTGGGAATGTAGACTGGCACAGTCACTGTGGAGGACTGTTTGGCAGTTCTTAAAGAAGTTGAAGACAGACTCGTCATGTGACCCAGCAATACTATTACTCGGAGTGTACCCAGAAGAACCGAGAGCATTGACATGAACAGAAATTCACACACTGATGTTCATAGTGGTGTTATTCACAATTGCCAAAAAGTGGAAACAGCTCAGTTGTCCATCAACTGATGAATGGATAAACAGATTATGGTGTATACACATGATGGAATAGTATGCAGCTATAAGAAGAAATGAAGTTATGAAGCATATGATAACATGGATGAACCTGGAGGACATTATGTTGAGTGAAGCAAGACCAGACACAAAAGGACAAATACTGTATGATTGTGCTATTATGAACTAAATATGTAAACTCATAGAGGTAATAATTAGAATATAAGTCACCAGAAAATAAAATGAAAGTAGAGAATGGAAAGCTGTGGTTAGTCTGTGAAGAATTGGTAAAAAGATTGTGAGTAAATCTTTGGAAATGAATAGAAATGATGAAAGCATATCATGGTGTTTGTAACTAGCAGAGCTATTATATGGGTACAACAGTAGTTGAAAGGGAAAGTCTAAGGACATGTTATATTACTAGAAGGAGAGCTAAAAAGTGTAACATGGGACTGTATAATATAGTGAAACCTCATGTGAAATATGAATATGGGTAATATTGAATATATAAGACTGATTTTTTAAAATATACATACTAATAAATTAGACAGAAACAGATAGCAGCTATGTACAGCAGGGGATACAGAGAGATTGAGAGGTAATGAGCTTTTTGTTTGTTTTTTGTTTTTATTATTATTGGAATAATGAAAATGCTTTAATAACAATTTAAGTGATGAATGCACAACTACATGATTATACCAAATACCACTGATTGTACACTTTGGATGGATTTATGTTTTATTAATATGTATTAATAAAATTGATTTGTTAAAAACAAATTTCTTCATCTAAACAGCTCTGGGTTTTCCCAGACATAACTATTAATCTAATCCTCATAGTTTACTTTGTTCTTGGTTCCCAGAAGAACATTAACCAGAACTTTTCAGTTCTGCTTATAGGAATAACAGGAATAAGATAACATCTCAAAGCAAAACCACAGAATAGCATCAGAAGCACCAATATCTAAATCTAAACTATGGTTGATAAATCACTGAAACTGGGACAATAGAAATACATTTTGATGTGCTGGAGACAAGGCAGGACTGAGAAAATGCACATACCCTCCCTACAGGACACCTGGAAGATCTAATATCATCACTTTTTAAAACTTTATTTTTCTTCTCCCCTACCCCTCTTCTTTACCTTTAAATACCCTATCCCAAATCCTCACTTCGAACAGGTTTTGGGAAGATTCCCCCAGTTCCTTTCTTGTGCACTTGCAATAATTCACCTTCTCACTGGAAAAAAAAAAACAGAGAGACAATGTCTGAAGTTGTTATCAAGAAATAGTCACCACACCTGTAATAACAAAAAACAAAAACAAAAACAAAAAAAAACCAACAAACAAAACAAATTATAAAAGTTTTGTCCTCTGAAGTTTACATCTTGGGATGGTGATTAAAAGGGCTAATCCCAAAACTGTTGCTTTTCTTTGTAGACCCTATTGATCTTTTTAATTTTTTTTTTTAACGCTGCCTTGCATAATTTTGATTTCAAAATTTAAACATTCACTTTAAAATACAAAAAGACAGTCAGGTATGCAGTAAGATTTCATCTTGAAGGCCCAATGGAATATAAGCATGTGCACAACTTCCTTAAAAAATAAATAATAGGTTAATAAAATCTAAGACTGCAAACCCCTCATAATAGTTTCTTTTACAAAGGAAATCCAAATTATACATGGCACCTTCAGATAATGCTTAAAACAGAAGTTTATTAGACAGGGCTCTCTAGGGAACAGAATCAACAGGAGATATCTGTAAATAGAATGAGATTTTTTAAGATTCTTTCACATGACCATGGGGATGCATAAGTCCAGGTTCCACAGGCAGGCTGCAAACCAAGGGCTTTGATGAAAGTCCAGTGAAGGTCCTTGATGAGTTTCCAAGAGTCTTGGCTGTCCAAAGATGAGCTGGGAAATTCTCTCTGAATGCTGAAACCACTTCCCCTTTTAAGGCATTCAACTGATTGGATAAAATGTCACTCATTGCTGGAGGCAATCTCCCTAGTTGATTGTGAATGTAATCCACCATCTATTCAGTAAACTCACTGATGACTAAAGCCCATAAATGTCCTTGTATTACAGTTAGCTCAGTGCTTGCTTGACCAAACAACTGGGCACAATTTCCTGACTGAGTTGAGACATTAGCCTAACCATCACAATAAGTTTTCCTTGAAGCATTTTGAAAATGTTTATACTTTTTCCTTATAATTTTTCCTTGAGATTTTTCAATTCCTGAGAAATAGATAACAAGATACTAAAGAATGAATACTGTCTTTGTTCTATCACTTGCCAATCCTGGATTTTGGCCTCTTTTTTATTGCATCCTTTTTTATTGTAAAATCCCTCTATCCTCTAGTGCTGAGCCTTATACGTATTGAATTCCTATTATGCTCTTATTGAATTGACATCTAATATTCTGTATTTTTATTATATTTATTTGATTTTAATAAGCTTCTCCCCAGCCCCAACAACCTCAGATACAAAATTTCTTTCCTTCATATTTCTGAGTAGGTCACATTTCCATAGTAGAAATAATAGAGCACACCATAAATCAATAGAAAATATTATCCAATACATATATGATATTTCTTTTTTTTTCTTTTTTTAAAAAGACTTGTTTTATTTATTTATTTCTCTCCCCCTTTCATTGTTTGAACTCACTGTCTGCTCCCTGTGTCTGTTTGTTGTGTGCTTGTCTTCTTTTAAGGAGGCACCAGGAACCAAAACCGGGACCTCCTATGTGGGAGGGAGGTGACCAATCGCTTGAGCCACCTCTGCTTCCTGCTTGTTGTGTCTCTCATTGTGTTTTCTCATTGTGTCTCTTCATTGCATCATCTGGTTGCATCAGCTTGCCATGCCAGCCCATTGCATCACCTTGCTAACTTGCTCATCTTCTTAAGGAGGCACCGGGAACTGAACTTGGGACTTCCCATGTGGTAGACAGATGCCCAGCTACTTGAGCCACATCTGCTTCCCTATATGATATTTCAGTGCTTCACATACATTAACAGATTTAATCCTTGAAAAATCCCTATGAGTTAGGTTTGTTGGTATCATCAAGTTATAAATGAAGAAACAAGGAACAAAGAGGTGGATTAACTTTTCCAGAGTAGCCTGACTAATTGGTAGAGCCAGGAGTCAGCCCAAAGTCTGTTTTTTTAACTACTGGCAACACGGTCCTGACTAGGTTTCCAGGCTCAGTTCTGCCCTTAATAGGACATAGAAGGAGTTGTTTTGCTTCATGGACCAACACTTATCATTGAAAGCTTTGAGCTAGTTAATGCCCAAAGAATTTCCAGTTGTTAAGTCCCTCATAGACAGTGGAGTCCCTGGCTTGAAATGACCTGATTCAGAGATTATTTAGTATTCCGTTCTCCTTTGGGTGTCATCTAGATTTCTACTCTACCTCATTTTGGTCTTTAACATTGCCATGAAAAGATGAGAGAGAGGACTGTGGAGATCAATTTTTCTTCTAATTACAGCTGGCCAGTATTAATTCTTTCAAGGATTTCTATTTCCCAGACAAAAATATAAACTAAAACTCTGGCCCACTTTTTGTGGGACCTGAGAATTTTATTGAAAAGAATATGGCTTGTCTTCTCTTTAGTGAGTTAGATAGTAGCTTCTCAAGATTTCACAGTCACTTTTTAGATTTGTCAACTCACTGGCAAAAAATTCTCCATCTGTCTTCCCATTTCTATTGTTTGGCATTCTCCTAGTAAAATTCTGGAATAAAGCCTTTATTTCATTTTTTTAAAAAATAAACTTCAATCCTAAGTATAGTCCACTTAATTCTAGATTTATTATTAGAGTTTTATTGGTCTAAGAAAACAATGACCTTTATTTATCTAAGATGGAAACTGCAAGAACTATGACTTCATGGCTATTAAGATGTATAAAGAAGTGTTCAAATGCCTTGGTGTTGAAAAAATGTCAAATCGTTTTCCACATTTTTAACTGACGTGTTTTTTTTTAAATTAAAGTAACAAAATTTAATGTCATTTGCTGAATTTTTGGACATGGCTTGTACATCACAATTTAGATCATTTTACTGAGTAGCATCACCCAGTAAAAGATACCCAAGATTTTAGTATCAAAAACTTCTACCCATGCAAATAAATCACCATACTCTCTGAAATTGATGTGCCGTTTAAATTATTTTTCCAGAGATATATTTTAAGAAAACTTTGGGAGACTTTCTTGAAGATTACAGTTTTGAGAACTACCTCTGTCTCCCAATCTGAGACTAGTTTCACTGTCATCTCAGTTCTCGCTAATGTTGGATTTTCCTCAGTCATTAATAGTGTTGGTTTAGCTATTACTTGTACTACTGTACTTTCCTTCCCCCTAAACACTTTCATTGCATTCTTTCTGTTTTACCTCATTCTACTATTTTTTTTTTAAGATTTTATTTATTTATTCATTTATCCCCCCCTTGCTGCTTGTGCTCACTGGGTCAGCTAACCACGCCATGCGGGCGGGCTTGCCTTCACCAGGAGGCCCCGGGAACCGAACCCGGGGCCTCCCATATGGTAAATGGGAGCCCTACTGATTGAGCCACAGCTGCTTCCCGTCATTCTACTATTTTTTATTTCACTTATTAAGCTAGAAAGGTAATCACACTTTAAAAAATACCTAAAAGTAAAGCCTAGCAAATGCCAGACAGTAAATCTTAAGAAATTTTAGTTTACATTTATTCAATACATATACTTTAGAATATTCTCAGTTTCAAATGGGACAAACATTCTGAGTTTACCTTTATCTCTAGCCTTTTTTATCTTGCCCCAAATATGAGAAACAAGTGGAATTAGATTTCACTTAGACCTTCAAAAAGCAATTGGAGATACACTTCAGAGCCATTTGTAACCATGATCAATGCCTCTACACTCAGCATCAGAGAAGTCTTATTATTTTTCCCCTAAACTATATCTAATTCTCTCTTCAGAGATGAAGTATCAAGCAGCAGTTTTCTAGGTTCCTAATCATTCTTACACTGTGGAAATAAAATGCTTCCTTTGTTTCTCAAGTAAACCCATCCAGCCCCTGCTTAGCTGAAGCATTAGATATACAAATTCCAATAACTTGAGTGCAGGTCTCCCTCCCAGCCAAGGAAGGAAGTTTAACTTAGGATAAAGAAATTTCTCCTTCTTGTACCTTTTCCCTTAAATTTAGAGTGAGGACAAAGCTTGAATGTTTTATTATTCATCTGGAGTTTTGTGAGTTTTGGCAGAGGCTTCTCCTCCTCCCTCTTCTCTCTTCCTCTTTCTTCTTCTTCATCTTGTTCTGAAGCTGTGATAATAAACAACATTGATAACAGAAATAACTCAATTTATACTAAACAACTCAGGCAGGTTATTTTTTTAAATCATGAATATTTTTGCTCAAAACCTTCATATGGTTTTCTCCTTTAATTATCACAAAAGTTCCATGAGGTAGATCCTATTCCCATTTTACAAACCAGGAATTTGAGGTTCAAAACAGTTGAATTGGGTAGCACTTAAACCCAAATCTGTCTCATCCAAGAGACTATGTGTTTAACCCCTGAACTATTATGTAGACTGATAGCCATTTTGGAAACAAAGAACATGAAGAGTTTTCTACTGAGTAGGTTCTTACAAACCAAGGAAAGAGCACTCAGTGGGAAATAAGGAGGCCTGGATAATATCATGGGTCTGCCACAAAGTAAATGGCTGAGGGATCACCTCTCTGAACTTTGCTTTCCTCATCAATATACTGGACTAGATTGCTCAAGGTCCCATGGGCCCTAAAAGTCTGTGCTATTTACCTGATTCAATGTTAGAGAGCTAGACATTGAGATCAGCTTCCTTCTTCCTCACCCCTCTTTCCCTTTCCCTCTCTCTCTCTCTCTTCCTACTTCTCTTCTAACAGCTGCTTCTGCTTGTTTTTCTGCTTGCAAATTGACAGACTCATTGGGTGACACAGGAGATTTTCCCTACCAGAATTTTGCCTAGGGCTTATCTTTCTCAGCTTTCTAATACTGTAGAAGAGGAGGTTAGATGTGGGTGTGAGCTTGGGGAAAACTGTAACCGAGGCTCAAGAATTAACAAATAATTATGATTACTAAATCATTATAGAGATGATTTTTCTATTACCACTTGCCAAAATTAATGCCCAAATTTATGAAGCTCCCTAGAATGGTCTCACCACTGTCTATGGTTACTTAAGACTTAGCCTCACTCCTGCATATACTTACTATCGTGATGGCAACCACTCCACCCTCCCCAAAAATCCTAAAAATCAGGGAGGCAATTTTGGGTTATCAGACTACTGTGCTCCTTTGCTTGCCAAAACAAATAAACTCATTTCTTTGAAACCCCAATATTTCAGGAATTGGTCTTTAAAGTACATCGGGAGGAAAAGGACCTGCTTTTGCTCAGAATCAAACCATTGGTTTCTGAACTCTGCTTCCATTAAAGGAAAAAGATTACTTCTATTTGGACCAAAGAACATTATTTAACTAAATAACACTAGGGGAGAAATGTCTCAGAGAAATGTGCATTTATATGGCCTTCGCTTCTATGTATTTCTTCTCCTGGTTCCTTGTGAAGAAAAGGAGTAGAATGCAGGATAGGATGAAGACATGATGATCTCGTACCCTTGATCATCTCTCAATATCTTTTTCTCCTTTGATACAGGAAAATGAAAAGATAAGAGAAAAAAAAGTTAAAATATTACAATAAACAGAAATAACTTGGTGGAGGTAAGAATCCTTATTCCACATGTAATCCCTCAGTTTTTCCCTCAATATTAAAAAGGAAGGTACGCTAGTACACTCTAACAAAAGAATTAAATATAGAAGATAGCACAGCAGTTTTTTTTTTTTTTTCTTTTGTTTTGGGAGATCCTCTGAAATGCTGTTTTTCCTTTCTTACAGGAATCATAACAAGATCAATAGATTGTGATATTTAAGCAAGTTTTACCAAGCTATGTGTCCCTTTTGCAAAAGCTAAATTACAACTGAAGAGGAGAAAAACATAACACTTGCAAAATCTGACTTAAAAGACTTTCTTTGAAGCAAGGCCAAATTGTTTTTTTTTTATGTTTTAGATTAGAAAGTAAAGAAAACTTTGTCCTAAATGATTAAGCAAGAAAAATACGAGAAATATGTTTAGATGTTACCAGTGGCCCATTGTTTCTAACAGTTTCATTCTGATCTGATGGGCATTTATTATGTTAAGTTCATTCCTTCTGAACTGAAATCTTTGACTTCTTAGTAACATCTCCTTTTTTCTATTCCCTATGGAACGGGTCCCTATAGATTTTCCCTAGAAGGAGAGAAATGTAACTGAAAGAAATTTGTTAAAAATGTCAACAGTATGTGAAATCATCTGCTTGAGGTGTGAAATGTGACACAGGTCTATTTGTTCTCAGAGAGTGTAAATATTACATGTTTTAAAATCAAGATAGACAGTTTT
The DNA here is from genome assembly GCA_026826555.1 of Tolypeutes matacus. Lineage (NCBI taxonomy): Eukaryota > Metazoa > Chordata > Mammalia > Cingulata > Chlamyphoridae > Tolypeutes > Tolypeutes matacus. The sequence goes on along the minus strand of JAKSZT010036119.1, from coordinate 23,861,336 downwards.
GATATGAACAAACTTTGGGCTTCATCTTCATCTTTTAGAGCTAAGAAATTTGAGTCCAAAATTTTAAAGAGAAAAGGAGGATTTGTCTTTTGAAACAAACCCCTGAAGTGTTCGATGTAAGACCTTTTGATTTGGTTTTGCTCTGAACTGCTCTTTCGCTCCGCTCAACCCAATAACATTTATTCCAGGACTGTGAGGACCTCTATTTGCCTAAATACTGATTAACCAAATACAGTATCTGGTGTAGTCTTCATTAGCAATAACTCTATCTTTTTAAAGACCCAGCCTGACCACTCACTACTTTTAATACACTGTGTTTCCCACCTTGTGTCCAAATGTTTTAAGGAGAACTTAAACGCTTCTTCTATAAATTCATTATTGCCCTCCTCATGAAATAAAATCACACACACACTCTCTCTTCCTTTTTCTTTCTTTTTTTCTTAACCTTATGACCATTTCCCCTGTCACATGCCACTTACCCCTTATCCACCCATTAAGAATATAAGTTCTATTGAACAGTGTCTAATTTCTCCACTTATTCAAAAGATTACCAAGGATGACACTTTTGTTAAGATGTGTCCTGTATTTGGGAGACCCAAAGTGGCTTCTCACCTGCAAGTGAAGTTTGCTAAATGTTCTAAAGCATCTGCTGGGCTAGACCAGTTTGGAAAAGAGTGAAGTTTCCTTTCTCTATGTCCAGGAAATAAGTTTCTGCCTAGGAAAAAAAAAAAAAAAGAACTTAGCAAAAGTAAATTAATGTAAAGACTAATTAATAACGTTTTGTAAAGATGTTTATATGTTTCCTTGGAGATAGATGCAATGCTAGAAATAGAGATCCTCTCAATACTAGAGCTGGCAGTTTGTCTGCACTGCACCCCATCCAACTCAAGGGGATTTTAAAAATGGCTTGTTAGGATAGATTCCATCTGGTGAAAATGGCAAGAAAATGATGCAGGTTTTTAGTTACAGTCCCCACACTGGCATAGCAGCCAATTGGCAGCAATGTAAATTTGAAGTTTCTCTATTTTTCTCTCCCTTCTCATAGGCTATGGAAAGTTCTAAATTTTAAAGGACAGCAAAGCTATATTTCAGAGCTGACAGACTGATTTTCTATGCCCTCCTCTCCACTTCAAACTATTTCAATTTACTTCTTACTAACAGATTATAATATAGCAAAACGAACAGCTTTGAATTCCTACACCGTAGGCTCTGCTCTTCTGAAGCAAGAGGAAAGAAAATGGTTGAGATCAGGAATCCAAATTTAATAAAAATATAGAATAAATTTTCTCAAAATGCTACCCTTGGACAATCCAAATCTGTATCTCACTAGAGCCTTGAGAAAAGTGCATATTCCTGGGTTTCATATCTTACTAAGTTGGAACCTCTGAACAGAGGGTTAGGAATATGAAATTTTAACTAGCTCCCTGAATGATTCTCAGACCCTCTAAAATTTAAGGATTCCTGAGATAAGGGTATTGAGAGGGTATTAAAAGATTCTAGAAGGAATCTTCATTTTAAAATTGGCTTATTTTCATCTTTTTTGAGTTATTTATAGAAGAAATTGTTTTTGGGATCTGAATTTAGATAGTTGTCCTTGTCATTTCAGAATTTAGAAAGGGTACAATGTAAATATCAAATTACTTTGGAGCACCCTGCCCCCAATATTCATTAAGTGAACATGTTAAAAGTAATATATTTAATTGGCTCTTAAAGAAATTAAAAAGTCAAAGAAGTCATATATTTTCAGGTAACGGTAATGGATTTGAACTAAAATCCTAGAAATGAGTGTAGAGAGTGAATTTTCAGCCTATGAAGCCATAGGGTTAAAGACTTTATTAGCAGTTAAAAGGAAAAATATTTGTTGTTGTTTGGCTGAGAATATTATTTGGCACTAAGATGCTTGGCTTGGAAAAATATTGTGAAATGTATAGTGAATTATGTCACTTCCTTCTAAATTTCCAGTCCTTCAAACAAAATCTACAATTCTCTACATAAAGAAAAAAAATGCATAGTGGCAAGTACTCCTGGCCAAATCACTTTAGATTCCAAAAGCTTTGCTTTACTTTGCAAGAATTCTCTTCTATAAAATGTGTATGCTTGTTGAATTTTCCCTCTGTTTTTTAGTGCAAACTTAATTCTCTTTAGTCAAATTCCAAGCAAATGTCAGAATAACTGTGACTACAACAAAAAATATACAAAGGTATAAACAACAACAATCAAGTCATTTTGGATACAGACCTTTTTATAAACAAAATGCTTGAGCTCACTGCAAAATGTCATCTAGATTTGAAGAAACTATTTTGTAGTTTGAGGAAGCCAGGAAAAATATCTTTTAAAACAAACTATCAGTCCTTTGGTTAAGGTGTTCATTTTTATTTCAGTAAGCAAAATCTATTTCTAAAAACAGTGATTTGATACTGTTTTCTCATATTGGCCAGCTGATCATGTTTCCCCAGGCAGAACTGGAGGATGTAAGCTTGCATACATTTTTAAGTTGGTACTGGTCTTTCTCTTCTGATTCAGTAAGGTAAATCCATCTCTGTAACAGCAATCACGCATGTGTGCTCACACATACACAAACACATACACATGCACAAAAGACTGAAATGTTACGGATTCTAAATAAGAACTCCAGAATCAGTACACACAGTTAAAATGATGTGGTAGATATCACTTCATAGGATCTTTATAGTATAAAAGTCAAATATGAGGAAACACAACTGTTCCAATTGGACTGGTGAGGAAGTTTTGAGTGTATGACATGTCTAAGTTACAAAATGTAGGACTCGTCTCAGAGAGGATTTATTCCAACTTCATCTAATATCCTAACACACATTTTGTGTCTAGGCATATAATGATTTCACAACTGTCCTCTTCAGTTTCCATTAAGTATATTTTCTTCCTTTTCAGATATCATGGCTGAAGAAGATGCCTATTGTTCAGTGAGTTATATGGAATGAACCCCAAACAACAAAAGGCCCTGATTCAGCAGCTCTATTTTTAAAAGAGAAAATTAAGGATGAAAATGTCTTTTCCTCTTTAAAGATGTTTTCCTGGCATCTTGAAACTCAATCACTAATTTATTTCACTTCATTCATTAGTAATACCTTAAACACAAATTATGGCACATAGATATTGAGTGGGCTTATTACAACACCTTATTCTCTGTGAGAGGATTAGCTGGAAAATGGATGGGAAAGTAGTTCGAAACCTAACTGAGTTATGAGCTCTGGAATAGACAACATCTTCTATAGCTACTGTATCCCTCACAGCACCTAGCATGAAGCATCATAGTTATTTTTAAATGAATGCTGATTCAAACTAATATTGATCTAAGAACTGAGATATTGTGAAATTATCTGCTTAATTATTATTATTATTTTTTTAAAGATTTTATTTATTTATTCATTCCCCCCCCCCTTGCTGCTTGTGCTCGCTGGGTCAGCTAACCACGCCGTGCGGGCGGGCTTGCCTTCACTAGGAGGCCTTGGGAACCGAACCCGGGGCCTCCCATATGGTAAACGGCAGCCCTACTGATTGAGCCACAGCCGCTTCCCTGCTTAATTATTAAAACAAAAAACAAACAAAACTTTTTCCAATATTACTTTCAATTCAGATTACCTTAACCTTTGACATTGTTTTTCTTCACCAAATAACAGCTTATATTTAAGTCATCAGTTTTATTACCATGAAATGTTAAATTATTTACAAGCAAAGTAAGTAGCCAAAGACAATGACCATTTCAAAATCTTTATCCTCCTCGAACTTTTTGAAACACTGAACACTGAAAGTTACTTGGTATTCAAATTTGTTCCCTTTTTCCCCCTTAGATCCTTGAATCACAAAAGCTCTTTTTTCCTTGCTTGTTTCTTCTTTTGCTCATTTGTACATTTATATACTATTCATATGTATTTTCACCAGAAAGAAAAATTAAATTAACACTGTATCCCAAATTGTAGAAGTCAATTTCATCCTAAGAGAGGTGAAAATTAGTGATGAGATTTTTTTAAAGGGAAAAACATTTATCATTCTGCTTTTTTATAAAATTGGATAAAGAACAAAAGGCATTAGTGATTGAGCCTTTCACAGTAAAATTTAAATCATTTAGCTTCTACCTCCCTAATTTAGCAGATAGAGGGTTGACCATTTTACCATAAGTGCAGTTTATTTCTGCAGATTCAATAAATGAAATTCACTGTGGTTTCTGGAATCTCCATTACTATCCACTGGCACCAAACATAGAATGACAAATACATATTTAATTTCGTTTTATTCAAGAATTACATGTAAGAAAATAGGTTTCTGTTACACTTCTTTAGAATCTCTGGCTATTGTGGTAATATAATAGCACCAAGCATTTTTTTCTTTACAGTTCCTTAAATAATTTCTTTCTTAAGAACCTAAATTAGGAACATTATTCTTTTTGATAGAAAAAGGAATTGTATCATTCAAAATTATGAATATGGAAAATATGGATGGGATCTCTAGGCAGGAACAGGATGACTCTTCCAACAAGAAAACAAAAAGAAAAAATTTTGTTATACAACACTCTAGCTGTTATTCAAAGAATATCCCCAAAACAAAAGCCAGGTTGCAAGATTGAGTCATAAAAATTAATTGGTGGTTGAAAAAATTAAGAAACAATGAGATATAACCAACATCATTTACATAAATTAAAACTGCATTCATACTCAAAATATACCAAAGAAGGAGATCAGGTAAAATACCCAAGTTCACAAGCTAGGTAGGTCTCTGTTCCAGACACTTGCTTGACCTTTAAACTTCAGCTGCCACTGAAATCCAGGATATAGCTGAAGATAGTGTTAAGGAAAAATTGTATACTATATTTAGTCTTTCTATAAAAATAATTCAATCTTATCCTCCAATGTGGAAACTGCTACATCAATCTTTTTATTAAAAACAATTCTGCCTTAATATATCTTAAGCTATTGAGGAAAATACAAAAAGTCCCTATACAGAAGTGATTTTTTTCAAAACAAAATTTAAGTAGGAATAATTGTCAAAGACTACCCATCCACAGAGAAGTAAATACCTGGAATTTTCAGCTCTTGAGAGTAATTAAACACGGCAGAACTGAATATTCCTTCTGGAATAAAGTATAAAGGTACTAATTATTATTATTAAATATTTTCTTTTTCCATATCCAATTCTCACAATGTAGAAAAGAGACAGAATGTAGATGTTTAGAATTTAAGAAGATAGGTAGTTTAAAGTTACTTTATTAGAGGGATAAATGGTCTAAAAGGACTATGAGAGCTATTGACCAAATTTAATTCCTCTTCCTCATTATATACGCATCTATTGAACACCTATAATATAGCAACACAGTGCTAGTCACTGAAAAATTGCTGGGGAAAAAAAAAAAAAAGATAAAAGGTCTTATTTATTTCCATGGCATGATAAGAGCATTAACATCTAAGAGTGCATTCTGAATTACAATGAATGTACTATTCGCTTTGTATTCTTCTAAAATGTTGGAGCATTCATCAGACAATAGAAACTAAAGGACTGGAATAGAGATTCTACAAGAAGATCCAGATAAGTAGAAGTCCTTAGGTTCCTGATGCCCACCAAACTTCCCTTGCTTGCTAAAAGATCCTCTCTTTTCTTTGACTAGAAATACAGCAATAACCCACTTTGAAGATGCTGTTAGTCTCTCAACTGAAGGCATTAACTTGAAGAAGAAACCCTAGACTTTTTATGCCCATTACCCTTCACCTTTAAAGTTTCCTGACCTATAAGGAGAGAAAGCAACAGGAAATTGTCAAATAAGAGGCACATTTTAAGAATTTAGAAAAAAGAGACCATTTATTTATCAAAAGGAGACAATTTGCAATTTGGAGAGCACTCTATACCAAGACAAAAGTGCTCCATTTTTTTCCCTGAGAAAGAGACAGTTTATATAGTAAATACAATGAGGGTATACAAAGAAAAATACGGCTGGCTAACAAAAACAATAAGCTTTATAAGTGGACGGAATGCTAACTAACAAAACTTATTTACCCTTGACAAATGTCCTGGTTTTGGGGAAATGAAGACCCAAGTTCAAAGACTCTCAGAACGCCCTAGCAGTTGGGCAAGCTCAGAGAGTCTCAGATAACTTGTGTCAAAGATAACTTGTCTTTAGACATGTGTGGACCATTTCAATATTTGCAGAGAAGCTGACCTTTCTTTAGACATATACAGATAAGTTTCATTCAGGCAATTGCCAATTTATTTAATAGAACCAATTAAAAAGTGAAATATGTGTATAAATATATACTAAGGAACTATAAGAATTTTCTAAATTACATTTAGCCAAATATAGGATATTTCTAAGAATTTATATGGATAAATTCTAAGGGTACTCAACCAAGGAGGGAGGATAATAATATTGGCCAGGGTAAATTTAGGTATATTGTTCTACTTTCCAGAAATCTGGATTCATCATAATAGTTCAAGCAGCTGTGGGGTCTGCCTGATAATTTGCTGGGCTGCTTCTCAAAAGACTGCACTAATGGAGGCATACATTAAATGAGGTTGGTCTCTTGGTATATTACGGAAGCACAAAATCAAAATTTTCATAAAATGGAATTCGGTAGTAATTTCATCTTGTGTATTCCACCCATCTACCTTCAACAAAGGTTTGAGAGAGATATATTGGCAATGGAAACACCAGCATATTTGAAGAAACTTTAGTGATGCTTATAAAAATCACTAAAGGTTACTAGTAGGAAACATGGCAATGGGAAAAAAAAAAAAAAAAACAACCTTTGATTTTAATGAAGAAGAACAAAACCAGGAAAGGAAGAGACCAAGTATTATCATTTAACTTCCAATGAATAAAAGAGATCTATTTTCAATTAATAGGCATGAGGTCAGCATATAATCAAGAAGGTCTTACCCAAAGAAAGTGTAATGATTGCCAAGTGATAGTCCTCCATGGTACATTTGATTTGTAAAACCAAATACCTTCCAGGGCTGTTCATCAGAGCTCTGGATTGAATCATTATGGTATATGATGTAGAATTTCCGCTTTCCACCGAATTTTAAACCTGTCAAGTCATGGACTTAAAGCCACAGGAATGAAGGAAAGTACGCACTAATCTTAAGTAAGTACCTTCTGGTGATATCACAAGTGTATGCCACTATCTTTTTCACCTAGGCATACCCTGCAAGGACCAGAAACTATTACCAGAATAGGTCTGCCCTGAGGAAAAAAATGATTTCAAAACAAGACTAATTCCTAGGGAGCCAAGACACTTCTGCAATTCACTGGGGAGGGTTTGTTGCTCTGTTTTGTTTTGGTGTCCAGATAACAAGTGGAGACTTTACCTTCTCATATTTATTTTCTAATTTCATTTACATATTATTGAAATAGGTAACCTCAACAATTGATTCTCACACTGGCTCTGTAACTCATGAAGTAAGGACGGCTCTGCTTGGAAAGACCAAGTAGAAGATCACAGAGCTCTCCATCCCTACAAAAAATATTAAATTAAAAGCAATATAATCACTTCAACAAAAGAATCAGAGATGTTAGTACCAACTTCGGAAGACTTAAAAGTGCAAGGTTAATCATTTCCAGCAGATTCCCATTTAAGTCTTGCATTGGGCAATGGAGTGGATGGATATTCTTAAAGGATAAACATGGATTTTCCAAAGCTTAATTGAATGGCTACTCCTGTTGCAGTCACTGTGGCATAAGTGTTCTAAATCATTATAGCTATTAGTATGTTGTATGAAGCAACTATTCTGAATAATTTCTTCATTTTCCAATAAGCAAAATGACTAGAAGCAGTCTACTTTCTTTCACCTAACAGAGATAGCAATACAATTTCCCATCCTGTTTCTGGTTAACTCCCTGGTTTTGCACCACACTTTAGTCTGTAGACATACCATTTCTCAGAATTTCATGTGACACAATTTAGAGGGTAAACCTCATTAATGGAATACATTGATTAGACACATGAATGCAAGAGCATTAGAGACAAATCTAATGGAAAACCATAGGATTTCCAAGCCATTGCATTATTATAGCATTATAAAGGTCTAAGGAAAGTTGGGATATCTCTCTGAAGTGAAGACAAATTGCTGAACCATATATTCCTTTCCACTAGGAACTTGAAGAGTCTCTAAATTTTGGATGCAACATAGTACCACATGTGAGGCCACTGCTGTGAGCCAACTAAGACACTATACGTTTTGAATTTTTCCCTTGGTAATATAAGATTGTCTGTATAGCTGAGGCCATAGTGATCTTGCTACCTATGATTCATCAGATTATATTATGTTAAAGCATGTTGACAGATGAATGTGCTATATGCAAGCAAAGGTAGGCCTTAATATGAGAATTAAACCCATAGGGTTCCAAAACAAGGCCATGATATATTTAACAAATAATTGTTATCTTTTTGGGTGACTATATCCTAGGAGAGGTTGAAGAAAAATGTGATGTTAGATGCTAATAAAATCAATATTATATGGGAAGCGGCTGTGGCTCAATCAGTAGGGCTCCCGTTTACCATATGGGAGGCCCCGGGTTCGGTTCCCGGGGCCTCCTGGTTGGGGCAGGCCTGCCCGCATGGTGTGGTTGGCTGACCCAGCGAGCACAAGCAGCTAGGGGGGGATGGATGAATAAATAAATAAAATCTTTAAAAATATATATATATATTATATGATCCATCTAGCCTCATCCTAATTGCCCAGAAGTGCTGATTCAGCAAGTACATATATAAATGGAAATAGGGCCAAATAGGTCTTGGTCCTAGGGCACTGCTAGCCTTCCCTTACATCACACTTATGGCCTCATGGGGGATTTCCCTATGACTAGCTGACTGAGAAGGGTAGAAATACATTCAGATTATAGTAGGCTATAATTGATACACAGGAACCAACTGAGAGTGTTCAAATTAAGGATTGCCTGGAAGGGCAGTTTGACATGCAGCTAAAGGTAATAGAATATGTGTAAGGATTCCATGGATTGGTCTCAAGATAATTGGAGTCATTAAGTCTAGTAGTTTTTCTTACCATTTTGATGAAATGGTGTCTTATAGGACAACTCTCCTGAAGTGATCTGGAGGTGAGGTTTAAACTAATTGGTTTACAAGCTACTCAACCCCTGTTATCTTCGTCCCCTGAAGGTGAATGGTGCTAAGGCTCACTTGGTGGAAATGGAGAGGTTTTGAGATGTTGGAAGAAAATGATTCTATAGCAGAGTGGTCCTGAGAAACTGGAAGCAGAGTTCACCCAAGAAACACAGTGCTATTTTCCCAGATGTAATTTTTGATGATAAGGTGATGGAAGCCTTCTGGGAGAGTCCTAAAGCAACTGATGCCAGAGAGAGAGATAAATTGTAAAATAAGGGGACACACATAGGAAAAAGCATAAAAACAAATGCGGTCATTAAAAAGCGCTAAAAGCCTGGCTTGCTTCACTCAAATAAGGTCCTCAAGATTCACCCATGTTATCCCATGCATTAATATGGTATTCCTTCCTACAGTTGAGTAATATTCCATTGTATGTATATACCACAATGTATTTATCCATTCATCTGTTGAAGGGCATTTGGATTGATTTCAACTTTGGGCAATATGAATAATGCACTATGAACATTGGTGTGCATATATCTGTTTGTGTCCTTGCTTTCAGTTCTCCTGGGTATAAACCCAGTAGCGGGATTGCTGGATCGTATGGGAGTTCTATTGTTAGTTTTCTGAGGAACCTCCAAGCTGTCCTCCACAGTGGCTGCACCATTTTAATTCCCACCAGCAGTGGACAAGGGTTCCCATTCCTCTCCATCGTCTTCAACACTTGTAGTCCTCTGTTTTTTTTAATAGTCGCCAGTCCAATGGGTGTAAAATGACAACTCATTTTAGTTTTGATTTGTATTTTCCTAATAGCTAGTGATGCTGAGCATCTTTTTATGTGCTTTTTAGCCATTTGTTTTTCTTCTTTGGAGAAGTGTCCAAATCACTTGCCCATTTTTTAAATGGGTTGTTTGTCTTTTTATTTTCAAGGTGTAGAATTTCTTTATATATGCTGGATATTAGGTCCCTATCAGATATATGGATACTAAATATTTTCTCCCATTAAGTAGGCTGCCTTTTCACTTTCTTGACAAACTCCTTTGAGGTACAAAAGTTTTTAATTTTGAGGAAATCCTAACTATTTTTTCTTTTGTTGCTTGTGCTTTGGGTATAAAGTTCATGAAACCATTTCCTAATACAAGATCCTACAGATGCTTCACTACATTATCTTCCAAGGTCTTTATGGTCTTGGCTGTTATATTTAAATCTTCGATCAATCTTGAGTTATTTTTTGTATAACGTGTGAGATGGTGTTTCTCTCTCATTCTTTTGGATATGGATATCCAGTTCTCCAAGCACCATTTGATGAATAGGCCATTATCACCCAGTTGAATGGGCTTGGTGGCCTTGTCGAATAACAGTTGAGTGTATATGTGAGAATATATATCAGAATTCTCATTTCAGTTACATTTGTCAGTATGTCTATCCTTGTTCCAATATCATGCAGTTTTGACCATTGTAGCTCTGTTGTATGTTTTAAAGTCAGGTAGTATGATTCCTCCAATTTCACTTTTCTTTTTCAATACGTCTGGTTATTCAGGGCCTCTTGTCATTCCAAATAAATTTCATACTTAGTTTTTCCAATTCAGTAAAAAATGCTGTGTTGATTTTTATTTGGATTGCATTAAATCTGTACATCAAAGTTTGGGTAGGATAAACATCTTAATGATATTTAGTCTTCCTGTCCATGAAAAGGGACTATTCTTCCATTTATTTAAGTCTTCTTTGATTTCCTTTGACAGCGTTGTGTGTTTTCTGCATATGAGTCATTTACACCTTTAGTTAAATTTATTCCTAGGTATTTGATTCTTTTAGTTGCTATTGTAAATGGGAATTTTTTGTTGATTTCCTCCTCAGATTGCTCATTATTGGTATATAGAAAGGCTTCTGATTTTTGCACATTGATCTTATAACCTGTGACTTTACTGAACTCATTTATAAGCTCTAGAAGCTTTGTTGTAGATTTCTCAGGGCTTTCTATTTATGAGATCAAGTCATCTGAAAATAGTGAAATTTTCACTTTTTCCTTTCCAATTTGGATGCATTTTATATCTTTTTCTTGCCTAAGTGCTTGAGCAAGTACTTCTAACACAATGTTAAATAGAAGCAGTGAAAGTGGGCATCCTTGTCTTTTTCCCAATCTTAGAAGGAAAGCTTTTAGGATTTCACCGTTGAATATGATGTTAGCTGTGGGTTTTTCATATATTACATGACCTCACTGATATGAATTATGCAAATTGAGCAGACTCACAAAGTTAGAGTCTGGAAGATAGGTTTACAGGAAATAGAGAGGGAGAAGAAGTTTGTGAGCCAACACCCATGTGGGCAAAATCTATGATAAGGTGGAAGTGTGTAGTTGTACAGTGGAGGGGCATGACAGTGGTGTAATGATACTGTTGGATTGGGTGGGGCTAGTTTGTCAGGAGGTGGGGTGGGGAGGGTGGGTTGGACTGTCTATTGAACTGGGAGGAGGGTTGAGGGAGGGAGCAGGTGAATACTGGGGATTGGCAGGTACATGGTTGAAACTACAATGTTGGAAATGCACTTTTGGCAATATGGCAAGTGATTGCTGCTGGTTTGGGGTGTTGGGGGCGGGCATTCGGGACAGGGAACACCTGGGGCACATTTCTAGAGAGTGTGTGAGTGTTCATCTTGCCATAGTATGTTATATCAGTGGGTGGAGACCCACATAATGAGCAGCAAGATGGTGGACTTCCATCCTGGAGGCCCACTGTTGCCGCTAGCTACGGGCCGTCCGGCGTGCACTCCGGGAGGACCACCGGGGGGTGAAGAAGTTGTCAGGGGAGGCCGGCTACGGCTCCCTGGTCTTCACGGGACTTGGGGAGAAGTTGTCACAGGGTCGCCTTGTGGTGCCCTGTGGTCTCCCTGACAGTTGAAGAGAAAGGACACGAGACTCTTCGAGGCTGGAGAGGTAAGACCTTTATTTAGGGATAACTGCGCAGTTATATAGGCAGGGGTGGCGGGGGTGAGCGTGTTGTTTTCTGAT